>CM075806.1:89506737-89809528 GCA_037975025.1 Excoecaria agallocha
ATGCATTATACCATATGTTTAGGCCCCACTTGATAGGATAAAACTGACAGGAGATATGATGAGCATAGGGACAACCTAAGAATGAGATAAGACATAAGATGGTATTCCAATTTTGATGTGACCATTGTGAGATATTGGTCATGTCAATAAATTTATCAGTATACCGACCTTATTGATGAATCAATAGAAATGATAAGTATAAATGGGTAATGATAATGTTCTTGATTTTCAAGTTGTGAGAGCCAGTTTAAATTTGACTCCAGATGGAACGTATTTAATTAAAAAAAATAAGTGAAATTGATTTTGTGCTGCAGGTAAGGACAATAATTTGGAAAGAGAATGTTATATATAGTTATTGTGAGTAAATTAAAGGATTCTTACTGAAGTTCACCAAGATGGTAATGCCTGACAACATCAGGTGTGTCAGAATTAAAAGTTTAATTTTGGAAGCTAGACTGAAAGTGTACTGTGACAGGTATAAGTAAATGTTAAATATGTTGATATATGGACGCAGAGCATTAGATTTATTTGAGAATTGTTTTGACTTATAATGATATTTGTTTAGAAGTGGAATAACGTGATTAAAGAATCTGTCAACGAATTTGTTAAGTGTCAAAAGAGAAAGATTGGTAATAATTTCAGTATTAGCATAGTGATTTACATACTGAACTTAATAGAGTGCAAACGGGTCAGCAAGGCTTAATTTGATTCAAGATATGAAAGGAATCTACATTCAGGATGATATGTTTAGAAAAAGAGAAACTGATAAAGATTGGTTAGCTTCAAACACATGGGTCTTATTGACGAAGATATGTTTGGAACTATTGTATGTAGATGAAAATTCGATAAAATGATAGAATAGTATTCTCTACTCTGTGATATAAGTAAATTTCGAGGACGAATTTTTTTTTTCGTAGGGGAGAATTGTAATGGCCTCAACACCAGGTTAGCCGTAAATAGTACATTTCGATAGTGAATAGTATTTTTCGAGCCCGAAAGGACACCCAAAAGTTGAAAATATTTTATTGGACCATTTGAAAGGAATAGTAATGGGGAGTCTATGGTTGAAATTTGAAGTGAATTTGAGAGCAAATGGACCTCCAAAAGTAAAAAATACGAAAAAAGTAGCGAATCAATTTTCCTGGTAGAGAAGAAGACTTGATTTTACACAAATAATTAAAAATAGTAAACGACCTTTGAATATTGCCATATTTTTCGAGCCTACATGAATTTTATGTAGAATATTTTGGTGATGAGAATGAAATTTTTCAATGACACCGACAGTTGTCGAATTGGATCGATAAGTTTGAATCGGACTGATAACGAACTCCGATTGAACCAAAAATTTATGTCCTACCTATTTTTGTTGTTTTAAGAATGATGAAATTAAAATTGAAGTGATTTAAAGTGAGGAGGAGAGAGAAATTTGATTGGGCTTTAAAAAGACATAAATGGGCCTTAAATTTAAGTTGGGCTAAGCCCACCATTTAAGCCCACTTTTGGGCCCATTAGGAAGGATGTAAGAGGCTAGAAATTCTGAGAATTCTCCAGATTTTTCAGCTCTCCCTTTCTCTTCCCATGGTGGCCGAACCACCCTCTCTCCCTTTGATTTCTTCTTCTTCTACCCCAAATCTCTCATAAACCCCAACATAAAAGATGAAGTTTTAGCTCTCTAAATCACCCTAGTGATCTTAACCAAGCGATTTGAGCAAATGAAGGCAAGCAATCAAGTTGAGAAAGAAAAAGGGGTAAGTTGGATCTTGTAAATCTTGATGATTTAAATTGATTCCTTAGTGTTTTTTCATAGATTTTAAGGTGTAGAAGCTAATTATGAGCTTGGATTTCTCATTTGAGGACAAGAAATTGAGGTTAGAAAGCTTAAAGATTTCGGCCAAGGAGGAATGTGTGGATGGATGGAGTTTTTCTTGGTGTCAAGTGAAGAAATGTGAGGCTTAAGGAAGATTAAGCTTAGAAAAAGGTAAGTGACTACCAAATCCTTTGATTTTCCTATTGATATGAATTTTCCTTAATTATGTAATTAAGGTAAAAATATGAAAAATTATTAATTAATGCAATTATGTTAGGGTAAATGAAATTAAGCATGAGAGGAAATGAGATGAATGCATTAATGGAAGAAAGAAAATTTTTAAGGTGGAAAATGTTGGTGGTCGAATTTCCTAAGTAAAGAAAATGATGAGAAAAATGTATGAAATTAATGTATGTTAGCTTAAAATAATAATATACATGATAATTGATGTCTATAAATTTTTAGAGAATATTTAAAATTAATTTGAGAATTTTTAAGACTATGCATATTGTATGTATTGAATGAAAATTGTGATTTAGGGTGAATAAAGTGACTATTTTGATGAAAAATGATGATAACCAATAAAGAATGCCTAAATAAATTTTATTGAAATTTATTGAATTTATTAGGATTTTATTGAAATTTTTATGTGTATATGTATAATGAAAATAATTGAAATAGCAATGCATAATTGTATAAAAATGACTAAAGTGATGAATAAATATGAAAAATAAATTAATGTCAATGACAAGAAATAAAAAGTTAACCAACGGATTTTTCGAAATAATTATTAGGTCGTGAAAATAATAAGAATAATGAATTATTGGAAAATAATTCATAAATAAATGAAAATGATGGAAAAAAAATTAATACGTAAATAAAATGAAAGATAAAATGAGTTTTAAATAGAAAAAGGACTTAAATGAAAGAAAATAAAAAGTTTGGGGCAAAATGATAATTTTGCCAAAGTAGGTAATTAACGCATAAAAATATGTAAGAAATACTTAACAAGGGTAAAATGGTAATTTCGAAGACTTAACTATGTTAAAAGATAAAGTTTCCATGGTATAGGGACAAAAATATAATTTTACCCGAAAATGGTAAAATAAAGAATAAAAGATGAATAATGGAAAAAATTATAGAATAAAAATGAAAATAAGTGATTATAATGGCAAAATCGTAATTATGCATTTGAAATGAATAAATCGATAGAAAAAGTCAAATTATGCATGTTCGAGGCCTAAGATAATAAATTATATTAATAAAGTTTCTAATTGCCTAAAAGTAGAAAAATAAAGACGTGACTAATTTATCAAAATAAATTAGTCAACAAAAAATATTAAAAGAGTTAATACTTATAAAAATAATTCACCGACGAAATAAAAGTTGGCATACCGAATGATTAAAAAGTTTAAGCAGTAAAAGAAAAAAAAGTAAACCATTGAATTATTAGAGAGTAATTCGTAAAGAATTATATAAAAAGAATAAAAGAAAATTGTGAATTATACTATCATAATTTAGAATCTGTATAAAGAACTAAAAAACTTGAGTATCAGAGGGAATTATTAAAAAATAATTTGCAAAAGTGACTGAAAAAGGGAAAATGAATAAAAGGATAAAATGTTATTGAATAGTCAAAAGCACAAAAGAGTGCATTTGATCAGAATAAAGTATAGTAATAAATAAAAGAAAGAAATTAAAAAGGTTTAAATATTCAAAATGTTTGCAATGTGATTGATTATGTTTGCCCTTAGCGATAGACATGTAGTATGATTCTTGGTTTGGATATAATTGGGTAGCCATAAGGACATTTCTGTACCGCGGTGCAAGTCATGGCGACTTGTTTAGCTATGGGTGAGATCTCTGATCTCCATAGCTTTAGTAAAAGTAAAAGTGTATCTGTTTCTGTTCTGTGAGATTTGATCTTTTGAGATCATTTCTCTATTTATTCTGTGGGACCTTCGGGTTCAGTCCCTAGTATCCTTTGTGAGAAACTTGTTGTATTACACTAGGGGCACATCAAAATGAATAAATAAGTACTGTTTAATTGAATTGAATACAAATAGTTATAACGAAAACGATTCAGTTGAAATAAAATGCAAAGTCGAAATAAATCTGTAAAGATTTCTAGAAAGTGTAATTAGAAAGAAAAAGAAAAGAAAGATTTTATATGATTAAAATATTAAATCAATGTTTAATTAAGTTTCTATGAGAATTAGAATGTATTTTGCTTTTCATGAAAAAGATAAATTTGATTAATTGGTATTTTTCGTACTAATTACTATTGTAAAATGTGACAAAATTGAAAAACAATAATAATTTCCTGCTTAAAGTTAAAAAGTGATGATTTTGACGTAAAGTAAACTTAATGCTTATGTAACATTTTTTTGAAAGAAAAATTAAATTGAAAAGTAAAATAATAAAAAAAACACATAATTGACCGATGAGAAAGAAGTAAAAGACATATGTCTTAATAAATATTTGAACGAAAGTAATATCTATATATGAAGGAAAGAGAATTTGACTGCAAAGTCTCCCGAAATAATTATATCACTTTGCAATAAAGCTTAAAAGCCTTTAAATAGTAATGTATTTATTAGCTAAAAGTCAAAGCAACAATAAAAGAATAAATAGCAAGAAGTATAATTAAAGTACAGACTGAATAAATGAACGGTAAATCAAGAATTAAAGTAATTTATTTTGGTACTAGTAAAGACACGAGTACCTATACCTATTGTTAAATGAAATGATAGTTAAATCGCCGTTGCTAAAGGATAAAACGAAGGTAATGATAAAAGTAAACGTTATAGTGATCATTAACGTAAAAGCAAAAGTAAATCCAATATTGATCCACCTAAGAAAATACTGTCAAGTAAAGTTAAAAGTTTAGAAACAAAGACCAATGGTTATCAGAATACAAATTAATAACACGATTAGTAATAACTGAAATAAAAGGAAATGCTTAATTAAATAAGAATAGTTGTGACATAAATTATGAAATTATGCTTATTCTTGGAAAATTCTTGGATTAGTAGTCACCACTGGGCATATTTAATGCTCAACACATAGTATTTACTGCATGTAGGTTCTGAAATGTTGAGGGAGCACAGTACATTGAAGGTCTAGATCGGAAGAGAAGATTTTTGTGTTAGTTGGTTTAAGCTTTTGGCATGTATATACTTAGACGCTTAAGGTAAAAGTTTGAATTGTATCTTTGAATGTATTTTTAACTGTAATGGATGAATGACTAGTATAAGTTTTTGGTATGATGGTTGGTATTTGTTTTAAATTGTCTTTAAGACTATTGTTTATTTCTGAAATTTTTGTAAAAGTATTTTTTTAAGTGGTTTGAATTGTTCGGTGAGAAAATAAAAACTTACTGATTTCGGATAAATTCGCATCAGAAAAGACTGTTCCAAGTAGGGTGTGACATCACATGATCATTAGACAATTTGGATTTCAGTTTTATTTTATCTTCTTCTTTATGAGAAATGAAATCAAATAATTAGGTTTTCTATTTTCTAGAGCATGTTTGGTACTTTTTTTCCGTTACACCTTAAAAGATTATTTTTCTATTTTACTTTGTTTCATTTTAAATATTTTTTTTTGAAATTTAAGAAATAAATTTACATATATATCCTTATTTATTATATAATTTATTAAATATTTTTATTTTTTATCGATCTTTACTTTTAACTAAAATTAAATAAAATTTATAACAATATAAAAAAATATTTTTTCAATAACTATAATTTTTTTATAAAATTAAAATATTTTAATTATTTTTTAATTTTCATAAGAAATAGAAAACTATCTTTTACAATGAAATAAAGAGAATATTATTTTAATTTTTCATTATTTATTCATTTTTTTTTGTAAAAAATCATATTTGTTTAAATTATATATTTTTTTAAATTCTGTCACTTCAATATGTTGTACATTGTGCACTAATCTATATATTAATTTCACTTACAGCTATGAGTTAATATCACTTATGGTTATTGTACTTTTTACTGTTAATCGTAATGTCATAAAATAATTTCTTAATAAAAATATTTAACTTAAAAAATACTTTAAAATGGTCATTTTAACTAAATTTTATGAAAAAAATTTATAAAAAATTTTCGACAACGGTCGCATTAGTTTGCCACATAAAATGAATATCATATCAGCTGTTAGATTAAGGTCAATAAAAATATGATAAGTATGAAAATTTTATAATTTTTTTATTTTTATAATATTTTAATGACTGATATCTATAAATTATTTGTGGTAGCTAATGTGATGATCTATATGACATGCACTTGCATAAAATAGATTATGTGTATTTGTCGATAGTATTTGATGACAAATTAGAGAAGTTGTAAGTCTCACAAAATCATCTAAAAAAAGAGATGAAGGATCCAAAAATTTTCGGTTAAAGAGTTTTCGATGATCAAGTTAGAATTTTTAATAATAAACATATATTTTCTGAAAATTAGATTCCAGAATCTCTACTTATTTTTTTTCCCTTTTATATGCATTATATCTTATTCTTAGGGGTAGTGGGATGAAATCCCACTATTTTGGCCACTCTTTCTACTTCTCCGATTATTAGGGAAGGTGTGGGGGGAAGAAGTAACCATTTTTTCTATCGTGTCAGTTACCTTTTCAGCCGTTGACTGAGCTCTAATCGGACTTTATAAAGTCCGATTAGTCCGTGTTCTTGGTTGATAGATATTTGTCCTATCTATGTCAGTTTACCAGGATTCTTTTCAAAATTGTCTATGTTGTTAGCTAGGCTCTATCATCAGTGATAGTTGCTTTTTCAGCTATTGATCGAGATGGGATGGTTAACCCGATCTCTAGGTTGGTACATATTTATCTAATTTCTGTTGACTTACCTAACTTATTTTCGAAATAATTCGAGTTATTAGTTAGATCTTGTTATCAGTATTTTATTTTAAATTTGGCTAAAATGATATTTTTGAATTTATTAAAAAATTTTATTTTATGACTAATGATTGCATGTGAAATTAGGGCGACGATGCGGCCTTTAAAGCGGTAATTTTTCTTCTCTTTTCATTTGAGTTTGTTAAAGCGCCAAATTCTGTTCAAGAAGAAACAGAGAAACAGAGAACTGGCGATAGAAGAAGATGGCGACAGCTATCGGGTGGTATGGACCGTTGATCGACCTCTCCAAAGCTGGTTTTCATATAGGCGACTTTGTGCAGCTCCTCTTCTTCGTTCACCGCTGTACCCCGGTTCAGGTTCCTCTCTTTCTCCTCAGCTCTGATTCTCTCTGTTTTCTCTTTCCTGTCATTCTGATTTTCTTTCTACAGTACAAGTTATCAAAAGGTGGAGAAGTGGTGAGGACAGACATTCAGGTCGGTGACGATACGATGACGTTTTTCTCCGTCTCCTTGTGGCAAAAGCAAATGGCGACTGGGGTAGTTGCCGGTGACATTATATTATTGCAAAGTAAGAGCTCGCAATTCGCCCTATTTTTATACTTGCTTCTTTAGTAAATTCAATTCTTTTCGCGAATTTCAGATGTCAAGATCACTAAATTTGGAGGAGTTGTTCAGGCCACAACTGTACAGTTCTCTTCCTTATTATGTCTGCTTCATCCTTATCAATTGATTGTCTCTAAAGGTTTTTCGTTTTCCTTTATCTCCATTTATCCACTCTGTGCATTTCTCTCTGTTTGGATTTAGTCTTCCTTAAATGGGCATTTTCGTTCATGCATAGGTGTAGATGACTTAATAAGGGAGTCTCGAGCCGGGAAAACGACAATGGATAAGCTTGTCAAAGTAATTAAATGGGTGCAGCGAACTTGTTCTTCTCTCTGGGGCATTGGGTCGAACGGCTTTGAGGTATGTTTTTTAATCTTTCCAAATTTGTTGTGCCGAGTAACTCAAATTTCAGGCGACCCCATTTGCTTGTTTAATTATATAATTTGCTTCAGGAATGTGCGCCCGATATAGTTTTAGCCTAAGTAAAATGGATAGCTTTCTTCTGTTTTTATTCTTCATAAGCTTGAAGTTGTTCTCAAGTCAGTTCTTTTGAAGTTATTCATTTGTGCTCATTTTCGAGAGGTTATGCTCTCATATTTATTTATTTTGCTGTCGAGTTCAACATCTTTCTTATTTACCCATTTGTTTTGTGATTTTATATATACTGCAATTTTCCTGCAGCGTTTCTGCCATTTGTCTCTTTGTTTTTTTCACATCATGGAAGACATTATTGAATATGAGAGGAAAACACAGGTTAAAGAATCAAATGATTCTGGAAACTGCTAGTGCTGTTGTGTTGTATTTAGTTAGTACCTAGTGCACCAATGGACCATTATTGATAAATTAAAGCAACTTGTAATTCAGAAGAATCAGTTCCCAAGGAACTGGAAGGTGCCAGAACAGAGTGAATCTCGGGACTTCTTCCTGCTTTCAGAGGTGTTGCTCCTAAGGAAATCCAGTAAGGCTATCTTTAATGCTTCTGCAGGTGAAATTTTCCTACCAATTACCTGGAGAGCATTGAGTGATTCTGAGAAGGAAAATATGTTTGTTAGCAGGAGGATAGTGAAAGTCAAGGATACTAATATAATAGAAGATTTTACTTGTGTTGGCTGTCAGTTGTGTGGTTTTCCTTTGGACTCAGAGGACGGGTAGGGAAGACTATAGCTGCTTTATTGCAATGATTTGCTGCTTTTTACAATTTGGCTGTAAATTTGATTACTAATGGTTTGTTGCTTTTTTGCAGGTCCATAATTAAGCAAAACACTTCCTCATTCTATTGCCCAAAAGCCTCAGATCACTGTCATGTAGTAGGCTGGATATATAGGCCCTTTATGGTATATATTTGTTTTTACTCTTGTATACGTGTATACGTGTCTTGACAAAATTGTAAGACATCACATTTTTGGATTGATGAAAGTTTATCATACTCATTTGAAATGTGGTTTCTTGTCAATTTGTTCCTTTCTTAGGAGCTGTTCAAAATCTCCCCTGCCTGTTTTCTTCTGTTATTGTGATATACAAGTATGCGTGATCATGTGTTGTTGACTGTAGTCATCTTCTGGGTTAGAGTTGGCTTGTATTCTACCATGGCTCCCACTTTAAGTTACAAAGAAGCATAAATTCATTACTTTTAACTGCAGTTGTATGTGTGGGATGAGTCAGCCTACGTGCCGCTACTTGTAAGGAACAAGGCTGCAGAGCTTTTGTTTGGAAACATCAAGGCCGAAAGAGTCTACTCTTGCTATGGAAGGCAAAAACATAACTTGCATTGCGACCAGAAAGATGTTTGCAAAGTGAATATCCCCAAAGCTAATGAGAAAGCATCAGCGGATACAGGCTCATCAGGGGCAGACGAAAACCAAAACATACAGGCAAAACTCCATCGCGATAAAGACATTAACTTCCACATGATTTGGCTGATTCTTGTAAAGATGCTGTTGCAACAAGGGAGGAACAGTTCTTTGAAATTTGAAGTAGCCGTCAATCCCACTCTTGATATTGAATCTGGAAAGTTTGAAATGGTTTCGGTGTCAATTCCTTGTATCCAAACCAAATGTTCTTTCTGCTAATGAAATGTTTAGGGACTTACGATTTTTTTTAATTTGATTTGTTTTGTATTGTTCTTTCTTTATTTCTTTCCTTTTTTTTTTTGTATAAAAAAGGACCTTAATAACCCCCCCCCCCCCAAAAAAAAAAAAAAATGAAATAGGACCTGAACCATACAAAAACAGTGTGATGTGATTCTTGCAAATGAACTTTAAAACTCCATGGATCAATTTATGTAAGCATTTAAACGATCCTATTCTTTTATAGTTTATTCAACGACAACAGGCAATTTTGCTCATCACAGATTAAGTTGCATAAAAAAAGAAACCACATCTATGAGTTGAAGGGGGTGAGCAAATCTGAACCCCAGCAAAGAAAAAGGGAAACCATTGGCTAATCCGGGAAAGGATGTCCAAGAAAGATCTCTCTCATGCCAAGCAAGGTGGTAAAAGAAGAGTACGCCTGTATTTGCCTGCAATCATGATTCAGATCCTCTTTCTAAAGATGATGCATCAGCTGCAGAATTTTGGGCTTCAAGTAATTTAGCTTGGCGTTCCGCATGCTCTCTTTCACATTGACTGATTCCCATGATAATGTCAAGCATTGTTCCTGTTGTGCCGAAGAACACAAGAGGTGCTAAAGACTTGAGCTTTATGCCTACTGGAATTGCTACCAAAGCACCTGCTGCTGAGAAGAACCAAGTGCCTAATGCGCTGCAGAAATGAAAAATGATCAGCACTCTCTCGCATTTTTTTTAAAGCAACCAATGAATGTGAATTTATAACAATGCAAGGAATGGAGATATGACTAAGAATGTATCCTCTTGAAATATAATTTTGTTCCATTATCTGAGATGATTTCCAGAGATGAAAATAAGACAAAATATTTGGTGTTAAATTGAATTAAGCTAGGTCATTACTGGTTATCCAGAACATGTTTAAATCTTCATAATTATTCTAAACCATATATATTATTTCTTTATGAATGAAATTTATATGGTAAGATTTCACAAGGGTTCCACTTCCAGTGCATTGAATTTACTCCAGATTCCCAACTGTAGTCGCCTTGTGGACAACTACTGAAATCTTAAGCAAGAACCACAGTTGCCCTTAATTTGGGCTTGGCAATGTTAGACAAGCTTAAAAAATACTAAATTCAGTTTGCAAAACCGAATATATTTTTAGACATTTGAAGCTCAAATTTTCCCTGATGGGGAATATTCCAGAAACATTACCATGTTCATGAATAATTGCAATAATTACGCATATCCTCTATGCTCCTCAGTACTGGAAACAAATACACAGCTGCAAAAATTCAAGAAGAAGGGCTCGCATTGCTTTTCGGAATTAAGTAATCTAATCTAAATAATTGGAAGAGAGATTGTGAAGTCAGGTGAACAGAAATAGCGACAGAGAACTTGAGAAGCCATCCAAAAGTTTGCTACCAACACGCATAGTTTGGTACAAAACAATAACAATTGGATGCATTCATTAGCATAGTTTGGTACCACACGCAAGAATAAAAATCTTGCTAGCATCAAAGTTTGACTTAAGAACAGGTTACCAACCTAGAGATAAAGAAAATCACTAATGAATCTAATGATTTATTTCCAACCTGCTATCCAACATTCTGAGCATTTCACCAGAATAAAAATACCTAAAAGGAAATTGACATGGTCTGAGAGGCTGCAATGCCTACTGCAAGTTCAAAGCAGCAGTCTGCATACCCTCTTACACTAACAGCACGCAGTCAGTTAGAAACTACAATTTAGAACATACCGAGAACAATAGATATATTTGATTACAGATGAAAAAAAGGGGGGAAAAAACTGACTTGGCAACGGAGCAGTCCTCAAGGTGCTTCACGTTCTCCTGCCCTGCCATGTCTGCCTCTGTATGAATTAGTCCGTGGTCTTTAGCCTTTCTTCCCAGATATGAAATTCAATATCCTACTTCAAACCTGTTTCGCTTTTTGCCCCAATTCCCGTGAAAAACTCGATCGTTATTGAGAAGCCATGGATAATGTGCATACAAAAAAAAAAACCCTATACAGGTAAAAGGCCAGATAAATGAAAAAATGAACAAAAGAAAAGGTTGAGCTACAGAAACAAAATTATTGGATGCCCATAACATTAAGTTACGATTTTGAAGCTCACCTGACGAAAAAGACTCCAAAAGGACGAATCCGTTGAGAAACTGTGAATTGGCCAATACTGATCCGAGCCGTCCGCAGTTTAGATACTGGTCTGTCTGGTGTACAAATTGACCGGTCGGACCGGTTTATTATTTTTGGAATTGCAAGGATTAAACGGCATGTCGTTCGTCAAATCCTATGCATAAACTAAAGCACCTGAGAGAGACAGAGAGAGATGAAAGGAGTAGGAGGGCCATTGCTGTGCATCGGGGATTTGCTAAACGATCTTGAAGAAAAAGAAGAGGATGTTGTTAGAGGTGAAGCTGCTTCTTCATTTTCTTCATCTTTAATTCCTGATTCGAATTATACTCTTCAATCCTCCCAGGATCTTACCAAACTCATTCAGGTTCTTATCTTTCTTCAATTGCATGTTCTGCATCACCCTATCATTTTAGTGCGTCGTTTTATCACCCGAATTTCCACAGTTCATGGGATATTATCATTTGCTGTTCCTAATCTTAACTTACGTTTGTTTTGCCATTTTTTTTTCTTGAATTTCTTCTTTCATTCCTGGTAGTTTTCGTTGAATTAAGTATAGGTTTATATCACTCTGCCAGGATTCGGCACAATATAATATATAATTGATTGTGTCGTTATTTATGTTATATTCATTTTATTGAAAATTGAGGTCCTTGTTCATTGTTGGTAAATTATAAAATTCAAACAAGTAAATTAATATTGCTGAAGAAGATGATACTGAAAATGCATTTGTCAAGGTCAGCATTTGGTTTCAGAGTATAGGAATTTGATTGTCTGCAACTTCTAGTGCAATACTTTCTTAGGATTGATTGCACACTTGGTTGCATAATTGGGTGTTCACTTGAGATTAAGATAAATCAAACTAGAAGCTTTTCGCTTCAAAAATTCTACTTTGGTAGAACGTATTACATGATAACATTGCCTTATAATCTGTTGTGTAAATTTTATGACAAAAGTCGAAATTGAAGATTTTTGGTATTTTGAATTAGCCGCATAAATAATAAGAATATGATTCGTTTGCTGAATGCTCTTTCTTTGAGTGGGAAAATGGACTAATTAAGTGGACTAATGAAGTGGTTGGCGCAACAATTGTATTTAACCATCAAAGGTAATTATTTTAGATAAATTCCAATCAATGCAAAGCACTAATTTTTAAAACAACATAAGGATAACAACTTTTATTTGCATAATCTGCGTGTGATGACCACAAGATGCCATTCTTGACACACTAATCATTTATTATGAATGAAGCGTTTGTGGCAGACTGGTGCATGGCTGAGTTACTGTGATGGCACTAGCCATAGAAGGCGTGGATCGTGCTAGTTTCAAACAATCCCACTCCCACTCAAGCTGATGAATGGATATTTGCCATTCCAAGCTTGTTTGTTAACATCTGAAAAAAAAAAAAAAGGAACAGCATATATAGACAATACTTTGGTGAGCACAGTTGCATGTGATCACCAGTTGGAATGAAAAGTGTTAAAATTAATATGTGATCACAAGTCCAACAAAAAGAGTACAAAACATCTATCCAACTTCTCTTTAATATAATATCTATCAACCTTGATGTGTATAGTATCTGTTTGCAATATTCATCACAGATCTGTTGTCAGAAGTTTGTTCAAAATTATCTTCAATCATAATAATTCACAATTTTAAGTGCCATGGCCTTGAACTGAGCTTTTCTTCTCCAAGTTACTAGAAAGTGCAGTAACCTAACCAGCTTTCCTGTCAACAATAGATCCTGCATAATCTGCATCTGTGTGGGCTTCAAGAGTCAACTGCCTTCTTTTCTTGAATAGAATTCCCTTTCCTAGGCTACCCTTCAAATATTGTAGTATGCTATATTAGCTGCTTCAAGATAAGATACCATGGGATTGTGTATGAATTAACTCACAAGACATTAACAACAAAAGCTACATTAGGCTTGGTATGAGACAAATACATTAGCCTCCCCACAGGTTCCTTATAAGAATCTCTGCTGAACATCATGAAGCTTAAGATTTGATTCTACGCGTGTCTCTATTGGTTTACATCCCATTTTGCCTGTGTCAACTGTCAACCAATAAATCTAACACATGCTTCAGGGGTATAAAATCATTTGCTACAGATGAACTCCTTTAATTCCCAGAAATACTCTAATTTGCCTAGCTCTTAATCTAAACCTACTTCACCATCTGTCTTGAATTCTCCGATCCTTGTGAGTCGTGACTTGACATTATATGTTAGCTACATAGAGGGAACATTATGATCACACCCTTTGAAGCTGAGCGCTTCATAAATTATCATTATCAAGGCTATGATTATATTCCATTATTACCATGACTGTTGGTACATTTCCTAACCACAAACTCCTGGGGATTGTTTTAGCAAATCTAGATCCTTGTTTAGTTTACATACTGTTAGATTTCCTAGTTAGGATAGAAATCCTTTATTTTCCAATTAGAATTTATCTTTCTTTTATATTTCCTAGTTAGAGTTATTTTTATATTTTCTAATCAGTTTTTATCTTTCCTTGTTAGGATATGATTTGTTTTTCTCTATAAATAGCTTGTATATTCTTTGAATATTAAGAAAAAAAGAGCATTAATAAAACTTTCATTATTCTAAAAAAAATTTTATGTTATCAAAGCCTTTCTTTTTCTAGAAGTTGAGGTTTCTCCTTTAAAAGAGGTTGATTTTTCTCACTCTCAGCACTAGGTAGAGTATCTGTTTTAGAAAAGTGCAAGAGGTGGAGTTTTTCTCCTTCTTATCACCATGAGAGTCAGTGTTTTTTTACTTGGTGATAGAGTTTCCTCTCTCCGCACTTGTTCTGTATTAAATCTATTTTCCAGTATGCCATTTTAAACAAGTCTCAAAAAGTCAAGTTTGCCTTCCTCTTATTGATACCACTCCTCTAGGAAGGGAGCCCACTCCCTGTTTGGCCTATCCCCAGAGTTTCATTGCCAACTGCCACTGTGCACACATCAGAAACCTTTGTGCTACTGTTCATGCATTGGCATGCATAGCGTGTAGCACTCCTTCTAGCCATCAATTTTCGCTATTTTTTACTCCTATATGGTCGAATCCTCTGTATGATTCCAGCCAGCCTTTTTTGGTCATTGTTGCACTTATTGGGTGTTGAGCCTTCTCCTTTACAGGCTGATTTACTTGCCCACACTCAATACCAGTGCCTTGATATAAGACCTTTTCAGTGCTTAGCATATAATGGCAGGAGTCTTAAAAAACTTCAAGAGCTGCCCCCATTTAGTTTTATACTACAAGGATGCGTTTACTAACCCTTAGCAATGGGACTTGTCACATCTTAATTTGTAAGTTGCACAAATGTGATATCTATGCACTAACTTGAGGGGGAATGTTGGATTTCCTAGTTGGGATAGAAATTCTTTATATTTCCTAATCAAAATTTATCTTTCCTTTATATTTTCTGGTTAGATTATAATTCTCTGTTTTATTTTCTAGATAGAGTTATCTTTGTATTTCATAATTAGTTTTTATCTTTTCTTGTCAGAATATGTTTTTCTCTTAATAGCTTGTACATTCTTTGAATATTAAGAAAGAAAAGAGAATTAATAAAATTTTTACTATTCTCAAAATTCTTCACATATCGTTGCTTTATTCTTTTCTTTCTTACTTTTTTTCCCCTTTTTCTGTCTTTTTTGAGGCAAACCCAAGAGGAATCTCCATATAATTACCTCCTTGAGATTTCTGTGTAAAAATACATTCTTGACATCAAATTATTGCAATTCAACCATAAATGACCGCCTTAGATAAAAAAAACTCTAAATATGTCCACCAAACCAATTGGAGAAAACACCTCCAGAAAATCTAAGCCATCATTTAGAGTATGCCCTTTGCCTTTTAACCTTGCCTTTAATTTTTCAAAGTAGCATCTGAATTATATTTAATTGTGACCGCTCATCTACCTAGCCTCACCAAGTCTCAGTTAGTGTTTCTCTCAAGAGCTTCCATCTCTATTTTCATAATATTTATCTAATTCACATTTTTTTAATGCTATGGATATTGTTTTGGTATATGAATTGAATTTATGTCAGTGAGGAAAGTACTGTGACTATGGGCATAACTCTTATAAGACATGGACAAAAGACAAGATGTTTTAAACAAGTTCTTGTTTCCTTTTGAAGAGCAATTGGAACATCTAAATCTTCTTGTTCAAGTGTTCTAGGGATATTTTTATTAAGAGAAGGATTTATCTTGACACTATCAGGAACAGAATCAGATGATTGAACTGACACAAGTATAGAGATTGGTGCTTTTTCCTCCAGTGAACCTACAATGGACATGCAGAGTCTTGAGGCTGTGTTCTTTTGTCATTCCTTGTGACACTGTTCAAATGGTAAAGGTGGTTAGGATAGGTTGGTTGGCTACAAGTCAGGTTTTAGTTTACAGAGAAATTGCTAGAAATTCAATAAGGAAAAAAACCATTTCCTTATTTTCTAGGCTATGGAAGTAATGGGCTTGCTTAAGTAAGGTAACATTAATTGTAACAAAAATTCTTGGTTGATTGATTGTAGCATTTTAGCCCTTTAGTTTGCAGGAATAGCTCAAAAAACACACTTGACTCGATTATAAATTTTAAATTTGTTTTGAAGGTTCTTATGAACAAAGGCAACATCATCCAAATAGTTTTAGGAACAGGACTACTGGATCCATTAAAGTTTGGAAAGAACTGTGTAAGAACCTATGTAGAACTTTTAAAGCTTAGAACTCTCGCAGGAAGCCTATTACAAGGTTTGCAGCAATTAAACCTGCTTCCCCCCTGCATTGTTTAGGAAGGTTTGTTCTGAAACTAGAAGGCTGTTGAGGGGTTACTGGTTTCATTGGATTCTAACATCACTCAGAAAAGGGCTTGGGATTAAAAAAAAAAAAAAAACCCTCGCACAAACATCAAGGGAAAACCGAAAATTTGTTTGGGCTGAAAGTTTAGGGTGTGTAAGTTCCTGATTTTGTAACGGAAAAAAGTGTGAGAATGGTAACCTTGGTAATGCACCCTAAAATGAAAACCTAAAGCTCTGATACTGTGACAGAAGTTGATGTTGACCATTTTTTGTATATTGAATCGAATTCAAAGCAATACATTACGATCATTAGTGTAGATCAAAGATGCGCTATTCTAGATACCTTTCTTTTCAGACAAGTGACCAAGTCCTAAACTCATGGATTCCTAAAATAATGCCTTAACTTTCTTATGCAAAATTTACTCAAGAAGTCCACAGAATACTGCTGTTGTGGCACCAGCCGTGTTCAAGTGTGAATGGAGCATTTGAAGCAGACTGGTACATGGGATGAACCATAGCCGTGAAACCAGCTGTGGTGGCATCAATTATGCTATTTCTCATTATTGAAAACCTAACAAGAACTTTGAACTTGCTGATGGTTTTGTACTTGATCACAACCTAAACTTCAATATGCGAATTCGGGTGATTCATTTTCTTGCAAATGAATTCAATGAAGGTGACCAGTGGCCAACTTTTTTGTCCTTTTTCAGGAAAACTACAGCCAGTTGAACGTGGCATTTGCTAGAAAAGATCACTCCTGGACAGCTCTGACTCTAAAGGTATGATTATCAATATAGGCCTGATATATGTCATGTTAAATTTTACACAGGAGAACATCTCTGAATTTTTGCATGTTCAGTTATTTGTGTGAGACTGGCATTGCTAAAGGATAAACAATATGTGATTATCTGTATGCTAGATGGTTTGTGATTTCATTTGGCAATTATGTGCTGCAATATTTATGTAATGAATCTTAAATTTTTTGCTTTACTTTTGGGCTATTCCAGTTATGCACTTCGCTGGAAACCGCGAACAACTTGGTCCAGTCCTGCAACTCAAATGTCAGATTTCTGTCAGAGAAAGTTGCAGAACTTGAGAAAATTATCAAGAGAGGAGATTCTGTTGTTGCAGCAGCCAAGGCTATTCATGTTTCTCTAAATGAAAAAGGAATTCCATTTAGTGGCAGTCATATTCAAAGTGCCCGGTAGTCAGCTCTTCTTTTATAACGTGAGATTTATTTGCTGTAAATTTCACTCTTTATCATTCATGTTTTTGTTCCATTATTCCCTTTTATGTTTTTGTTTGAATTTGGAGGGCTAACAGCTTCATCTATCTTAAAGTTTGGCGCAAGGGTCAATATATCCTATATAATATTTTCTTTTATCAGTTATTGTATTTTATTTGCATCTATGTTGATGTATCCGGAGGTCTAACAAAATTGACATGGCATGTCTACATAGATATATAGCACTGAAATGAAATGCCATGTCACCATATCACTGCTACTCCCTTCGTTATTTTTATATCACTTTTGTTATTTTGATTAGGATTAAAAAACTAATAAATAAACTTAAATTTAATATTAAATTGCGTGATTAAAATTAAATTATTAAATCTGATTGGTTTTAACTTTATTGGAAAAGCAAATCAAATTACATTGAAAATATAAAAGTGACAGATAAATAAAATTTGAATTTTACTTAAAAATGACGGATAAAAAAGAACAGAAAGAATAGTTTTTAGGGTGTCTCTTGTCTTACCTTAGTCAATATATTTTATGCATGTAAGTAAGTAATGTAAATACTAAATAGAAACAAAATGCAAAGTTAACAGAGCAAACTGATTAAAAAGTAGCAATATATCATATATCAGAGAACACAATAGGAGAATGCTTGATGGTATAAGCAGGATCATTTATTTGCTATTGCGGTGAATGTTCTAAAAATGCCAAGACAAACTATCACAGGGTGCATTCCTTGTACGAGGACTTGAATTTTCGCTATATTTTGGACCGGCTTTACTGTTAGGATGTCCCTGAGGGGACCTTCCTCCTTAACTTTTGATTAATTCGTTATATCTTAATTATTGTAATCTGGTACTAGTATAGTATAATCATGATTAAACGAATTTAAAGTAATCGGAAATCGATGCTCCTTAGAGGTAATCCTAGATAGGAAATTCATTTAACCCTTTCCTTTAGAATCAAAATTGAGGATAGTGCAAAGAGAAATTGTGAAATGATAACATAAAATATAGAACTGGATGCATGTTTACCAGTCCGTTGACAATGTGTTGTATTGTAGCTCAATAATATTAGAGTTGTCTTTAAAACTAAGAGTATACCAGTTTGGGACTTGATTAGAATTTAATAAATATAGAAAACAAATATTTGATGAATGAATACATATATGAGAGAGAGAGTAGTTTAATAAATTTATTTTTCATCTCCTTTTATCAAGAAAAGAGTTTCGCACTGGGAGATTTGGAGATTGAGAATCTGTATAGCCAATCCCATTTAATATGCAATTAAAGTTTAATTGTTCTTGTAGTTTTATTGAAAGATCATTTCTGCCACTTAATTGTAACTTTTTACATGTCAGGAAGCAATTTTTTCAGCACGAACATATTATATTCTGCAATATCTTCCCAAAGTTCTAGAGAAACCAATTAAATTAGAACTAATTCGTTAATAATTGTTGAAGAGTTAGTTTTCATCAATTTATGAAAAAGTATTTTTAAAAAAATTTATAATACATTTTTTGTATTCAATTAAAATAAAAAAAATATTAATGAAGATAGTAATGTAGTGCTAATACGAATATATGTAATAAATGCTATGTTAATCAACAAAGTGGTATTTTAGATGAGATAAATTTTTTCTCGAAAAAAAGTGACAAATGACCCAAAATAGAGGGAGTATTAAAGTAATGGTTTGCTCATAATTATTAAATTGGTTCTGCAATGGGAATAAATTTTGGATCTTGAGATTCAATCAAATTCCAATTTAATGATTCAGATCTAATCCACAATTATTTGGTGGCCATTTTAACTTTAATTATGCCATTTATATTGCTAAATGCAAATAGGAATGATCACGAATCCCCGCCCAGTTCGCGGCGGGAAATCCCCGAATTTTCCCCCCGCGGGGATGGGGACGGGGGAGAAAAAATTCCTATCCTAGAATCAGAGATGGGAACGGGGTATCCACCCCGCGGGGATCTCCGCCCCGAAAAAATATATATTTTTAATTTTAAAATATAATATTTTATAAATAATTAAAATTAAAATTAAAATATAACTTAATTTTATAATTATTAAGTTTTAAATTATATTTAATTTTAAATTTTATGAATGGTTAAAATTTATATTAATTTAAAATTTTTTATTTATTAAATATTATATTTTAATTTTAATTATTTATACAATATTATATTTTAAAATAAAAAAAAAAAAGAATTCGGGCGACGGGAATCCCCGCAGGGCGGGGGACGGGAGGGATTTCCTTCCCGTTCTGGGGGAGGGGACGGAGACGGGGAATCCCCGAAATGCATGGGGCGGGGAGTGGGGACTCCTTCTCCGCCCCTGTCCCGTCCCGTGAGCATCCCTAAATGCAAAGAAAAACAAAACTTGGCGCACCAAATTTTGTATTATTTTAACTTTTATTGTGTGAAATAGAATGATTTACAAGTATTATTTAGAATCACATGGGACTGGTAGCATATGAATAATTAGGTTAACAGCCTAAATGACATTCTCTTGGCTAGTACAACCACTCTTTTTACATATGTACTAGCAAAACAACAATTTACACCAAAATAATTGCAATGTTTTTTTAAGTTAAAACTCTCTCTATGCTTCCAAATAATAAACTCCTCACCTTATTCATAAAAAAGCAAGAAGACAACCCATCAACAACTTCTCCTTAGTTCTTCCAATTTGCGTTTTATTTTAACATTAAAGTCACCATCTTAATGATGCTTTCAATAAATAATTAAAACACAATTAATTAAGAGTTGATTCTCTTCTCATAAGATAAACTATTACATGTAACTATCATCACCTTTTAGTTCTCTCGTCATTAATCATCGAATAATATATAGCTTTGTCAATGTCGCTCCTGTTGAGTGGTGATGAATCTGAAGCAACTGACATCACTTTTCGTCTAATTTAATTTATTTAATTATTTCTAATCAAGTTTGTTAACATATAGGATTAAGAACATAACTATGTTTAGTATGCTAATACAGGGACAGCACCACTTGATGTTATCGATCCACTTGGAAAAAATATTAAAACGTTGCTCTATTATGAAGGTAGGAAAAAAAAATATCCAACTTATTTTCATACTTTTTGGTGATTTCTTTGAGGCATAGATATTTACTGAATGTTGATTTGATATATAATTTATCACTGTGCAGCGTGATATATACCGTCCGATTGAATGGTATTAATTTATTTTAGTCATCCAATTGAATAGCATGTAGCAAATAATATAAATTTGTACGCTGCATACTAAATCGTTTTGCGTATTTACTTGATTCAATTATATATAATAAAATGTTATATATGCAAAAGATTTTATGCATATTTGATCCAATTACCTAAAATTGTAAATATTGAATAATTATTCAATAAATTAAGGCAATTTATTTTTACATAAAAATATTAAATAGATATTGTAAGATATTAGTTAATGAGCATGATTAATTAAACAGTGTCATAATCTATTGTCCAACTTTAGACGCAAGTGGTTTTGGCTTATGTTTTACCAAAATTTGGCTAAGAACTTTTTATGCAAGTACAGGAAAACTATATATTAATATCTTGGTGTGATTTATTTATTAGGAAAGTGGTCAGAAGTTTACTGGTTGAAATTAGCTTAGTTGAGTCGGACGGCAAGCTCTGCGATATAGTTAGTGAAAAGAGAACAAAATTTACCAAGGAAAAAGTGTTAAAAATTGATGAAAATTAGGCTAAGAATCAATCAGAAATGTCATTATCATTTAAAAGCCAAAATATAATGAGTTAATTGTTGTTAGTGTTAGCTTTGATATATCAATATGTGGTCAATTGTACTTAGATGTGAGTTCACGTTAATTGGAAATCGACACAGAAAGTTCAAAAATTATTACATCCCTTTCTTTTGCGATTGAATGAAGTGAACTTGAAATTATTTCAATCTCAAAATTTAACTAATGAGACGAAAAATATTTAAACTATTATAAAAAATACTTAATTTGTATAATCAGTCGATTGGTAAATCATTATAAAAAGTATTTAATTTGTGAAATAAGCCAAGGTATGAAAAAAAAAAATTGAAGCAAGTTAGAAATATAAATATAAATTTTTATGAGATAAAAATTATCTAAATCGTTATAAAAAATCACTCTAACAAGTTGATATCAGATTCAGATTTAGCATTAAAATTCAAAGTCATCATAATATACAAACTCAAACAAATAAAGTTTAATTTAATAGTATGTATGTGTTGACTAAAGCTGTAAAATCTCGAATTTCGAACTCTTGAATAAACTCAAATATAATTCCAACTGTTAGAATTCAAACTCATACTGTGAAGTATTTTTTTATAATAAGCTAATACGGGATACTTAATTAATTTTTCTTGTTTATCAAATTGTTTGCACTAGAATTCGAACTCGTAATTATATACAAACTCAAATCAATAAACTAAGCTAAATTATGATTCCAACTATTAGTTATTAATTAATCAATAACAAGCAAGTATTATTCTTGCATGTATTTTCTTCTGGTTGCATACATTACAAATGGTATTTATTAATGTAAATAAAAAGATGAAAGCAAATTTCGTTTTAAAAATTCCTTAGATAAATCATCCTAGAAAGTGTTTTGGTTATCAGCAACAAACAATCAAATTAAAAATCCCACATAAAAACTTGTAATCACTAATCAGTGACAAAGACATTCAACCGTCTACTTTAAATATTGTTCTACTGGGTCGGCAAACTCAGGCGAGGATTGTACTTTCTATTGAATTTTTTTTTTTTTTAAAATATCACTTGCTATTATGAATATCTATAATTTTAAATCATATATATAATAAAATTATTCCAAAGTCATCTTCTATATTCGTTTTCAGGAACACATAAAATATATTAATCAATTAATTTTATTATGTTATATATAATAAGGGTCAATTTCACCCACAATTGCTGAACTTATGACTTATCATCCGAAAATAACTGATTTTTTTTTGTGACTTAAAAGTCACTGAACTTATTAAATTTTTGCATAAAAGTCATGTTCACCGATTTCTGGTGAGGACCCTTGCCGGATTGATGACAACACGTCACGTCATATTCCTGGATAACCGTGGCACATTTCATATTTGGATCAATTTCACCTACGGTCACTAGACTTACGACTTATCATCAAAAAGTAACTGATTTATTTTTCATGATTTAAATGTCACTGAACTTATCACCTTTTTGCAGAAAAATTATCTTGATCGGATACACATGGAGATAGATTTATTATCACATCATCAGCTAATGTGTCATATTTAACGCGTTAGCAGCCAAATTATCATCATCAGTTAATATGTCATATTTGACACGTCAGCAATCCATGTATGGCCATAGCTGATGACGTCCATAGCTAATGTGTCATAGCTGATGATGTAGCAATAAATCTATCTCCATGTGTATTCAGTCAAGATGACTTTTATGTAAAAAGATGATAAGTTAATTGACATTTAAGTCACGAAAAATAAGTAAATTATTTTTGAGTGATAAGTTGTAAGTCCAGTGACCGTGAGTGAAATTGACCCAAATACAGGACGTGCCATGATTGTCTAGACATATGACGTGGCATGCTATATCATCAATCTGGCAAGGATCCTCATCGGAAACTAGTGAACATGACTTTTATGCAAAAATTTAACAAATTCAGTGACTTTTAAGTCACGAAAAAAATCAATTACTTTCGGATGATAAGTCATAAGTTCAGTGACCGTGGATAAAATTAATCCTATATAATAAACAATGAGGCAACGTATAATCAGCTAACAAGTTGTATAAGAACTATTTAAAAAAATGGTTAATTACAAAAAAGCTCCCAACTATAGGATACTTTTCAATATTTGTGCTAAACTTCATTTCGTTATAATTCGAACACTAAATTTTCAAATGCTTTTCAACGTTGGAACTCCGTCAATATTTCTGTTAGTTTAAACGGAAGTAGCTGATGTGGATGCCCACATGGACTTAGCGATGGAAATTTCCATCGCTATTCCGTCGTAAAAAATAATTAAGCTACCCCATCAGATTTGTATTTCCCGGCAAATTAGCGACGGAAAGTTTCATCGCTTAAAATATTTAATTTTTTATAATTTAATTAATTAAATTTATAAATAAATTAAATTATTTAATATTATCTTTATTTATATTTTCTTAAAAAATTAATTATAAAGATGATAAAAAATAGAAAAAAATATTTAAGTTAATAAAATTTCTCTATTTTAAAAATTAAGGGCAAAAAATAAAATAAAATTTTATTGATATTCTTTTTGGTACATAAAAAGATAGAAAAATTCATGAAACTAGCTACTATCTATTCTGACTAAATCACGTTGAATCCAAAAAAAATTCCATTAAGAGGATTGTGCAAGGGACAAATTACCTATTTAAAAGATCATTGAACAACTGTCTCTATTTTGAAAAATTTAAGATAAAAACAACAAAAAAATAATAATGATATTTTTTAGCCCCACTAGAAAAAGTTAAGAGTGACAAAATATAATTTTCACACAATAAATAAATAATGCTAGCACTGATTATTTGCTCATCTTTTTTGATTGTATAGCTTGATGCATAAATTCATCCCACATAATTAAAATTTTTTATTATTATTTACAGTTTGACAATAAAAAAAATAGCAAAATTGATTTAAAAGGAAAATCCTATTTCAATTAGTATTCTCCTATTATTTATAATTATGTTATTTAGAATTTTCCTTCCCTCTAGTAATTAAATTGGTTGAGAGTAACCTAATGGTTAATAGTAATTTTTAATTTTTAATCATGATAGAATTATAAAATCTAATTTAATTAGGTTATATTACCAACATTATAAATCTAAATTATAAATTGGTTAATAGTAACTAAAATATTTTTTTATGTTTTTCATCATCTTTATAATTAATTTTTAAGAAAATATAATACTAAATAATTAAATTTATTTATAAATTATAATCAAAAATTAATTATAAATTTGATTAATTAAATAATAAATTTAAATCTTTTAGCGATGGAATAGCGACGGAAATTTCTGTCGCTAATTTGCTGTGAAACACACACAGCATGTGGCAGCTTAATTATTTTTTGCGACGGAATAGCGACGGAAATTTCCGTCTCTAAGTTCACATGGGCGTCCACATCAGCTTCTTCCGTTTAAATTAACAGAAATATTGACGGAGTTCTAACATTGAAAAGTATTTGAAAGTTTAGTGCTCAAATTATAACGAAATAAAGTTTAGCACAAATATTGAAAAGTAATCTATAGTTGGGGCCTTTTTTTGTTATTAATCCTTAAAAAAATAAAGGTAAAAACTATTGCAGATCATGCTTTTAATTTATTAATAATTATGTTGATGTATTTTCAAGGGTTGAAATGTAATGGCACAGATCTCTCATTTTTTAAGGTTTCGTATTTGAATTCTAATTATGAAGAATTTTTAAGTATTTGATAGAAAGCGCTTTGATCCCCTTTTGTAAACTTGTTTAGTACAAATTCAAATTAGTCAATTTAATGAATTTGGGATTAGGATGAAAAAAAAGAACAGTATTGATGCTGAAGTTCATTGCACACAGTATATGTAATTTTTATATAATATACCAAGAGAAATGGAAAACCACAAGTAATAAGAAGCTACTTAAATTAAATAATCATAATTAAGTAAAGGAGGCATTATGTTAACCACTTTCAATGCTTAAAAGGTGACTTGTTTTATTATTATTATTAGATCAATAGGGCAGAAATTAAAGAAAGCCAATTACAGACAACAAGAAAAACAAAGAAGTGCAATACCCAAAATGTATTATTTCAGAATGCTACAGGTTGTATTCAGCGATTTGCTGGTTGGTATTTGAGCAGTTTCCTCTTAATAAATCATTCGTAATTTTTTTAATTAATATGAACCCGTGATTAAGTTCACCTAATTCATCCTTTTACGTCAACTTAAACAATAATTGCAATTTGCAACGCTTATGTAGGCGTTCCAAAATTACTTTTGAGTTGGCTATGATCCCATCAATCAGTTTGATCAGCTTATTATATATTTTAAGGTTAAGTTTAAAAAGAAGAGTATTTTATGTATAGTTCGCTTACGTATATTTTTTGAATAATTTGGAGATAGGCTGCCTTAAATATGCCCTACATGAACGCCACTGTTTCTTCATTTTGGGCATGTGCAGATCCCCAAAGACAAAATAAAAATACTATAATTGGATTATTATTATTGATATAGGGTGACGAGTGTCAAATAGATAAAAATGAATAAATAAGAAAAGCCTGATAGAAATCAATGTTATCAAAACCGGATCGGATCGAACCGGTTTAACATCTAAACATTAACTGATCTGATCAAAAAATCGGACTGAATAAAAAACGGCAGGAACCGTTTTGAACTAGTTAAAAATCGGTTAAACCGGATGAAAACCGTGTTGAACCGAAATATCGGATGAAATTAGAATAAATCAGTTTGAAGCTAAAAAAATCAAAATTTGTCCAAAATATTAATATAATATTATTTTTTGCTGAAAAAAATAAAATATAATTGTAAATGCAAAATAATTAAAATTTAAGCAATTTTGATGAATAAAATAAAATAAAAATTATAATTTATATTTGATGAATTTCTTTGAATATTTGCAATCTTTATTATATTTATCTTAAATTTTTATTATAAATGTTGACTTAGTTGAAAATATTGTTTTGTTATTGATTTTTTATGATAAATGTATTTTTTTAATTATTTTTAATTTTTTATATAGTGATATTTTCATAATATTTATATAAAACTTAAAAAATAATATTATTTTTAAAAAATTAAAAAAAAAAACGGTTGAATTCCAAAGAACCAGTTGAAACATGAACCCTTTAGCTTTTCGGTTTTTATCCGGTCTGATTTTGTTAGGAAATATATCACGATATATTATGAGAAGTAAACATAAATACCTTTCGAAGCGCAGATCGTTAAAATAAAAATCGTATGTTTCACGTTACCGGCAAGCCTTTCACTCACATATCACGAACTATGGAATGAAAGTATAGATCTACAAACTAAAAGCCCTTTAGATAGAGAAATCGAGTATGGAGAAAAATCGGCAGCAATTCTGTATGAGAGATTTCTTCTTCCTCCTCTTCCAAAATTCTTAGCCCTTTATATAGGGCTTCCATTAAGGAAATCATAATTTTGTTAATAAATAAGAATTGAATATGGAAGTTACAAATATTAAGTAAAAAGAAATAATTTCATATTAATTATGTTAGTTACAAAATCAATTATGTAACTACCATATTAATATACACATAAATGATAAATTTCCTAATTAAAGGAAATCTCAATATGGAACTAATTTCATATAAATATTTTCTATTTCGATATTATCTCGATTATGTCAAAATTAATTTTTTTATTTCAGGAGTCATGAACATATTTCAAATTCATTTCGATTTTAATAACATTGATATAAATATATGAAAAGTAGAATGCTTTAGGGAGGATTTTATTTTAGATTTTTGGATTTAACCATTTTATCATTATTATTACCACCCTTACAACCATCGATGCTGCTACCACCACTATCACATTTTTGCTATTCCTGCACCCACTATGCATCAATAATAATAATTACAGAAATTTAAATATATGTGTTTATGTAATTATAATAGTGGTGATGCACTTCAAAAATATGTTAATTAATTAGAGAAGGGAATCTGAATGTCTCAGGGAAGGACAAAGAATCCTACCCCTTACTAGGTATATACGGATGAATATTTTATTTTCTATTCTTAATTAACGACATAAGTTGACAAAACATATATATTTATTTAAAATTAGAAGCATATTCGATTGTTTAAATATATAATATCGTTTTGAATTTTTATAAATGAGCCAATTATAAACTGGTTTGACTTGTATTATTAATGTTTAATACTGATGCTTTGATCACCATTCATTTGGTCATTGATGATGATTGGTGTTTTAATGAAATATTAATTAAGTTTTTGGGAATAAAAATTATACATATTATTATCTTCAATCATACATGAATTTATAAAAACAAGTTGATTCTGTTTGCATCGTACATAGAAACACTTGAGGGGGATTATTTATACATTGCATTATGTCACCCAAAAAGTGCATAGCGAATATGAAATTAAATTTTAATAGTAGCAGTAAAAGTTTTGATGTATATTAATTGGTCGAATTATCATGAATCGTTAAAATTCGTATTCACCTTTTATTTGATAAATGCATTTTTTTTATTTTTCAATCAATTGTTAATGATTAATTAATTTTTTTTAGTCATGTTACATTTAGGGTGGGGGAAGACAAAAGCCCTTCATGAGAATCCAACCTAAGAGATGTCCCTAATTGTTAATCAATCATTAATCCTAGAACTCCAAATGCATATTTAATTACTCATCAATATAAATAGCAAAAAAAAAAAAAAGATAGCAACTGATTGACTTCTTTTTTTAGAAAAAAAAAAATAGAGCTGACTCAGCTACTTTTGCCATTTGAGCTTTTGCCACATATGATGCCGTCCGTACAGGGCCATGAGCGTGCGTGACAGGCGACAGACGACTCCCTCCCTTTCACACCCGTCAATATCATTCCTACTCACTGCATGCCGGCCGTTAGATAAATTATTTACCACCGTTTCGGGATCTAGTCAATCGACTATATTTTGCCACGTCTTAGTTACAATTACCGCATCCTTCACTCTACAGCCACATCTCTCATCCCTACAATGTGATTGGCTTATCCTTGATATTTGTTTCTTTAATTATTTAGGAGTTTATAATTTTAAATATCTGTATTAAATTAGAAATAATCTCTTTCCTATATATAAAAAAAAGAAATAATCTTTCTTTTTTTGGAAAAAAATTAAATGCATGAAACTATCGAAATTAGAATTTCAATAACATCCCTTAGATATATGAAACTTTATTTAATATTTATTGATATAAAAGGTTATTCATAGAAAATTTAGTTTATTGCACTATTTATTTATTTAAAATAATTTTTTTTATCTAAATTCGATTTATAAAATTTTATTTTGCATTAAATTTATTTTGCAGAAAAACTAGAAAGCAATGTATGTTATTTAAAATTATTAAGTTTGTTAAGTTTATTTAATTCGATTTATTAAGTTTATTGCACTATTTATTTTATTTAAAATTAAGTTTTTTTTTATAGAAAAACTAGAAAGCAATGTATGTTAACACTACCTCACTTCTTTCTTAACCAATTTATTTTGCATTATAATTTTTTATTGTTTTGATTTATGATATTTATCACAACATAAAAAAGACTTACAACCTAAAAAAGGCTTACTGTATTTTAATACAGTAACACGTGTAAAAACTAGAAAGCTATTTTCCCATTAAATTTTAATTTACATTTCCTAATTATTTATCATAACACACGTATAAAATGTTATTTTTGTAAGATAGTATTATACTCTAAAAGAAGTTTTCCCCAACTTAGTACGTATAGAATAGGTATAAATACCCATATATTTTGTTTGAATTTTCATCATATAGTCCGTTTTATTTTTAATCGCTATTTGATAGGGATGAACATGCCGGTCCACTAATAATTTTATTAACAAATCAATTAATGTCAGTTAACAGTTATATCGGTTTCTGTTTTTAACCAATTTTCAGATCGATTTATTGGTTAATCTGTTAGAAATTCTATGCACCCAAAAAAAGCATAAATTAGATATTACGGATAAACACATTTACCTCTTGTAGTGCAGAACCCTTTGACACGAGCGGAGCGAGGGGCCTTTACTTTTATATCAATGGCACAGGTTTTCGACTACGAGCATGCACGTCGAGAAGAAAACGAGTATTCCACGATCTAAATGCCCATTGGAGAGAGATATTAGTTTATGTGTAGGGAGAGAATATTAATTGTAGAGAGTATTTAGTGTGTAACCTCACATAGGTTTACTAAAAACTTATTTATTGTGACACCCTTATACCATCTGGGAGAAATATAAAAGTGTCTACTCTATTTTTTTTCCATTGCAAATGTTGTTTGCTTTGCTAGTTATAATTGCTTATACTTAATTGTACTTAGCCCATTTGTATACGTTTTCCATTTCATAATATAATTAAGTATATGCGTTAACTTAAAATGCCCAAACTGCATTTACAATTGTTTGTATTTTGCATACATTTCATTTTCTTGCTATATACAATGCAAAAATAACTATACCAAAAATAGATCTTTAAGTTTGTCCCTAGTGATATGTAGATGTTGACTTGAAAAATAGGTACCCTACTACGCCGTGCACCTACACAGGAAAACACCTGTGCTGAGCAATAGCTCAGTGGGAAGTAAAAATAATGCAATTTACCAAGAAAGATAACATCATAGCATCTAAATACTAGTACCCACCGTCTTATCACAATATGCATGAATATTCAATGGTAACATATTTTTTATTTAATAACACTATCATTTCAATAATCAATCAGATATGTTAACATTATCAAGGAACACTTAAAACATTTACACTTTTATTATTTATCATTATACATGTCAAATCAAATTACTTTCATCGCTTGAATTCCTAGTGATGGTGGATAACGGGTACAAATACTAGATACTGATAAATAATATCAAACACTAGAGATATGTTAATCTCAGGTCACTAGATACCAACATGTATTGGGATAATAGACAGATTTTAGTGTCAATACTAGTAGCTGCAATCAATATCCCCTTATAGGCATACCTATCTATCTACTATTATGTGAAATTCAAGCTTTAACAAGTCACTAATCATTCAAGAATATGATACTTGTCACATTTAGAATCATAGATTTAACACATTCAATAGAGTATACAACTAATTCAATATATCATATCATTCATATATAAGTACACTAAGGATACAAGACATCATGCTTATCATTCATCTAATAATACATAACATGGCTAATATAACTATTTATATTCATTAATTATACAAATTCTTATGCATTAGGGCTTGATATTTAACTTTACTTCAAGAATTCATTATGCTTTACACTTATTTTATGTCACTTATTACTCTTATTTTTATGTTTAACATGCTCTAATAGTGTTTAGGAAGGGCTAAATATGCTATGGTAACAATTTGGGATCTTAAAATCAAGTTTAGAAAGAGGCTTGGGAGAGTTACGGTTAGTACCTAATAGCTGTTGACCATGATATAGGATTACGGAAGGAGGTCACGATCAGTACCTAATAGCTGCTGACCGTGACATAGATGACTTTTAGGTTCTGGACTGAATTTGAGCTATATCATGGTCAATAACTAATTTGTGCTGACCGTAAGGTCTATTCTACCTAGAGGCAGATTTCTAGTTTATGATTCTATGCATTTTTAAACCTGCAAAATGGCATTTTTGGCCAAAGTAGCCTTCTACAAAGTTGTTATCCTATGTCTCTAGTTTCTAGAATGTCAAAAATCACTTTATTTAGACTTATGGATCTCAAGATATCACCAAAAAATTACATACTATTCCAGATGGCAAACAACAAAGGTCCGTCAACTTCAAACTCAATTTTGAATACCTTAGAAGTATATTCAGGTTTCGGGGTCTTCTACAAAGTTGTAGATCCGTGTCTTATATTTTATTTACAACGAGAATTACTTGAGTTAGACATCTATAAAATAAGTTATGCTCACTACACTGGAATTGGTTTAAGTGAACCCTAAATAGATTTTCACTATTTCACTTTCTAAAGCGTAACTCATCACTCTCATGCAATAACAACAATATCAAACATCACTATCACCACTTACAAAACAAATATAGTATATAAACCAACTTGAATCAAATAAACATATATTATAAGGAATAAAAACTCCCAAACCTTTAAACAAGACAAAAACACCTTCTTCACACCATTGGAATTTCTTTCTCCTTTCCTTTGCTTTCTCTTCCTTCTACATAGGAAAAGATTGCAAATATAAACATATGTATATCTTTCTTTAATTCAAATCCCATCATATATACAAAGAAGAGGAGAAGAAGAATGTATTTATACCTTAAAATCTTAACCACTAATTTCTCTGTTTTCCAAGGAATCAAGTTAGAATTTCATAAGGAAAATATTTATGGGTTATTTAAGGGTTGAAGTGGCTGAAATTCCAGCCTTAAGTGGCTGGCCAAGTCCCTTTAAATACCCCAATTTCTCCTCACATTTCATAAGAATTCTAGAGAGGTTAGATGCCAACATTCTATTGGTCCACTTTGATGGCTCTCATTATTTGCACTTAGCCCCTTAGTTTTCCTTTAATTTATATTTTTACCACAAAAATTACACTCTCTTTTCAATTAAACCCCCCAATTTCATCTTCTCTCTCAATTTATACATATATGACTTAATATAAAATAACCATCTTGCCCATTTATTAGGAAATAATTCCTTCTATGTCACGACTTACAACAATCTTAACTAAACATGCACATATAGATCATATAATCAATTAAATACATCTATTGAGCATTACTTACTAATTCTCCTAGGGTACAAGTAAGGACCTCATATTTATCGTGGTAATGAAAAGTTAAAATCATAATTTAACTCTTATTTCTATTTTAATTAGAAATCAATTATCCTAACCTAAATAGGATAATTATGTTAGAGTTATGGGCACATCCAAACTCTATCATTTTTTACTTGCACATGACGAAATATTTTTCAGTTAATATCTCCAGTTATACAGGCAAATAGATTGTGTGATTAGTATACATCGAGAAAATTAGTGCTACACACCTGTTAGTGATATGTAGAATCTCAAAAAGTGAAAATAAGATCTTTCTTTTTCACGTATGCTTAACCCCCAGATTGCCTTCTCATATTTACTGTCTTAACTCATTCTTTCATAAAACAATTCACGTTCATTATTATGTCTCTACTCATAGAGACTATAATAGGCATGCCAATGAACCACGAAACTATTAAATGTGATCAAAAGGCTATCTTCTCCTCTTACTGTATGCCATCCATCATGATTCAACTCGTTTTTCTAATTAGATCTGCCAGACTAAATTATTTCATAGCCTTTTGGAGACTAACTAAGCTAGCCACACTGAGCCATACTTCAGGGATAAGTTAAGGGTTCTAAGAGTTGTTATTCAATAGAGTCTCACACTAGAAAAAGTTGAGATAATTCACTTATGAAATTCCCATCTCTCGGTCATATAAGAACATATGGTATGAAACATGTGTTATGGTATAAACTGGATTAGCCCCCTGAAACGCAAATAATTTTACAGCCCCTCATGGGCACAACAGTTCATAAACAATAGATCATTTTCATCCGTACATTCTCAATTTCATTTCAAACATATACAATCCATCAACTACTTGCCAATCACATATTTGCATATATACAAATATTGTACTATTACAGACCAATTCTTTTATTTCAATAATTGCAAATATATACATGCCAATACAAAAAGTTAATTCTAACTATCTCATGTTTATGCAAAATTACCTCTTTTGTGTACTAGTACTTTAGTATAACTTCAGCTATACTTCAGAATCTATACGCAGTAACAACTATGTGTTGAGCATTAAATATTTCCAGTGGTGATTATAAATCAAGGTATTTACCATACAAGCATAATCGCATTACTCATGCAAGATTTATCGAATTTTCCTATCAAAACACAATTTTCAATAGTTTTAATAGTCATTTCAATTTAATATCAATATTTTGGTAAAATTTTTAATTAAGTCCTTAATTTTTCATTTTATTATAAAATTACCCTTTTTATACATTAATTACCAAATTGCCATTAGTTCATTTATTTTCACTTCTCATACAATTGTTGGCTTACAAAATTACCAATTGATCCTTATTTTAACTTTTCATGTAAAATTATATTTTAATCTTTTTACTTCTTAAAAGTTCATTTTCGGACTGGTTATTCACTAAATTACCATTTTACATTTTTTATTTATTTTTTTATCACTTTTACTCTTTATATACAATATTTGAAAAAATTACAGTTTTACTTCTAAACTTTTTATTTCTTTTCAATTAGGTCTTTTTTCATTCTAAACTTGACTTTTACTTATCTTTTTACACTTTTTAACTATTTTTCATATTTATATCGCTAATACAATTTCGGCAAAAATTATCAGACCGGATATACAAGATGTGGATCTCACAGGATCATAATAAAGACTAAAAAATGATCCAAAAGTATCATTTTCACAGAACAGAGCAAATACTATGAAAGATCAGTGATCCTACCATAGCAAAGCAAGTCACCATAACTTGCACTACGACATAGGTGTCCCTATGACTTACCAATTATATTATGAGTTAGATTTTGACCGCCTAACTATTACCAAGGGCAATATTCACTTAATTTCAATATCCATTTCAGATTTTTAAAAGTTTCAATAGCTTATTCATTTCAGCAAATCTATCAGTCAATTTTTTCATTTTTTTTGCACAGTTTGTGAATTATTTCATAATAATTCGCTATTTTTCACTTATTCAATGAATTATTTCATAACAATTTAACAAATACATTAGGTACATAATGAAATTCTCTTCTAAAAAATTCTTAAATAGTTTCCATAAATTCTACAAAAATATATAGACACATTAATTCATTTATATAATCATTTTATGGCAAAAATTCATCAAAATACACAAACTACACTTTAGTTCCTTTTAAGATACAATTCGGCCATCAAAGGAAATTCATATTACACATGCTTTTAATTCAAATTAAGCTTTCTAATAGGCATATTCAAGGTTATAATTCATTATTTTAAGGTTAATTTCAATTGCACATGTATATTTTTTTTAGTTTTCCCTAAGTTACATAAAGGGAAATCATGCTAATTCACGAAAAACAGATGGATTTAATAGCCACTAACCTTCCTTCTTGGCTTAAGCTTGCCTAGACTTCCTTTTCTTTTCCTTTAACCTTGGAAGCTAGTCCCTCACCTTGAGAACCTACCATGGTCGAATTCTTTAACATAAGAAACACTATATTTTTGTTCTCAAATTCTTAAATTAACTACATAAATGAATTCTAGGCACCTAAAAATACTTATAGGTACCTTAGAATAAAATTAAAATCATGATTTTCTCTTACCTTACTTTGACACCCTAAGTTTTTCACTTGGTTTCTTTTGCTTAACTTACTCTAACCAAGGAATTGAGGTGTAAATAATTAGATGGAGAGGTAGAACTTTATTTAATATGCTTGGATTGTGAGAGAAAAGGAAAAAAATTGAAAAAAATGGAAAATAAATGGGTTATGGTAGTTCGGCTAAAGCAAGAAGGAGATGGTGGCTGAGGAGATAAGGTGGCTACCAAAATATCTCTCTCACTTATCTTTTATAGTGATTGAATTTGATTGGGCTTTGGTTTAATCTAAGCCCATTAATTTAAGCCCAATAACCTAAAATCAAGTTCATTATACCATTTTCAGTAATTCTCTCACTTTTCAATTGATTCCATCATTCTTATCATATCAAAAATAGGTTGTACACAAAATTTTATCCCAATCGGAGTCAGTTACTGGCTTGATTCAATTAGATCGATTTGATTCAACAATTATCAGTGTTACCGAAAATTAACTTTTTACAGTCAAAATATTCTACATATCATTTTAGAAACATATGCAGTTTTTGGTAATTTTTAGATTTTATTTGCTATTTTTAAAGGCTCAATCAAACTTAAATCAACTTAGTTACTATTTAAATTGAATTGCTTATTTTTTCGTATTTTTTACTTTTGGGGGCTTATTTGATCTCAATTTTACTTCAAATTTCAACATCGGACTAATGGTGATCAATATTTTCTGATGGTCAAATAAAGTATTTTTTTACCTCCAGATGTACTTTTCAGCTCGAAAGCACTATTTATTATCAAAAAATACTATTCACTACTGACCCGGAGTTCAAGTCATTATAATTTTTCCCTACTAAAAGAAATTTCATCCTCAAAATTTACCTATATCAAAGAGCAGAAGGTAATGTTATCTCATTGTAGTCTCGGGTTTCTACTTAGTTTCTTCCACATTATGATGGTGCTATAAAACTTTCACTAGTAGAACCTATTTATTTCTGAGCTATCTGATTTCCCTAGCTAGGATTTGAACTGGTATTTCTTCATAGTTCATATCGATCTGTACTTAAATTTCTTCTGGTATAATCACATGGCTAGGTTTAGATCTATACCTTTAGAGTATGGACACGTGAAACACATCATGCATTTTCTCTAACTTCGATGGTAGCTTCAACCGGTAAGCTACTAGACCTACTCGCTGAAGTATCTCATAAGGGCCATTGAATCTTAGACTTAACTTGCCCTTCTTATCAAATCTCAGAACCTTTTTTTCATGGAGATACCTTTAAAAAAACTCAGTCTCCGATCTGGAACTCTAATTTATTTTCTTTTCAGATATGCATAGGTTTTCTGGTAATCTATGGCTTCTTTCAATCTACCTTTGATGATTCATTTTGTTTTTGAGTCATGGATCAAGTTAGACCCTACCAGCTTCTTTTCACTCAGTTTTATCAAATATAAGGGAGTTCTGCATTTTTTTCCATACAAAGCTTCAAAAGAAGCCTTCTTCATACTGGACTGGTAGCTGTTGTTGCAGGCAAACTCTGTTAAAGATAAGTATTTTTCCTAACTGTTATCAAACTCTAATACACAATATCACGACACATCTTCCAAAACCTGAATCACCAATTTGGACTGACCATCTATTTGAGGGTGAAATGCTGTGCTGAAGTGTAACCTCATATCCAGAGCTTCTTGCAGACTTTTCTAGAAATGGAAGGTAAATCTAGGATCCCTGTCAGAAATGATGGATGATGGCACTCCATATAATCTCACTATTTTATTAATGTAGATTTCTACCAGCTTGGTCAAAGGATTTTGTGAGTCTATCGATGATCACCCATATAACATCATGTTTCCTTTGAGTGATAGGCAATCCAGTTACAAAATTTATAGTCACCTTGTCCCATTTTCAATCTAGCATCAAAATGGGATGAAGCAATCCCTAAAGAACTTGGTGCTATGCCTTTACTTGCTGACATATTAGATATTTACTTACAAACTCCATCACAACCCGCTTCATATCTGGCCACCAATAATGAGCTTTCAAGTCCTGATACATCTTGTTACCTCTAGAATGCATGGCATAACTGCTATGATGACCCACAGCGATAATGAGCTTTTCTTCCATCATCATTCAAGGAGTAGTCTCCTTCATTGCTATCTTTTAGTTTGTTCATAATGGCTATCAGTCAGTCATATTCTTTCTAGGCTATTTTCACCTGATGCACGAAGTTTGGCTTCACTTACATTTCAGCTAATAAAGCTTCAACTGGTGACAAACTCAAACTGACATTCATAGCCTGAAGAGCTGAAAACATTACTATTATCAGTCAATTATACTTATCAATCACTTATACAAATTTATTTGAAAGCATTCACATTACCTTACATGAATTTCCTACTAAGTGCATCATCTATTACATTAGCTTTTCCTGGATGGTAGTTGATTATGCAATCATAATCTTTAATCTACTCTAACCAGCTTCTCTATCTAAGTTTGAGTTCCTTCTAAGTAAACAGGTATTTCAAACTCTTCTGATCAGAATAAATGTAACATCTTTCTCCATATAGATAATGCCTCTAAATTTTTAGTGCAAAAATAATGGCTGCTAGCTCCAGATCATGAGTAGGATAGTTCTTGTGACACCCTCGGTTCATTCATATTTCCCTTATATTTTACATAATTACAACACTGTCATCAATACACCATTCACATATACTCAATTATATATAGAAATGCCAACATTCATAATATTATTTACGTTATGACAATCTCAATCATTACGCATTAAATACTAAACGCGAACCGTACAAGTTGGTGTGATCACAATAATTCTTTATGTATATGCCATATCAGATATTGGTCTTTGTAACACCCTACACACATTCATAATTTCCATATATTTTACAGAATTAATATTCAGTCATTCCCAAATCATTCGCATACACATATACTAGTATTCATAACGTTATTTATTTATGCGATAATAACTGCAATTATTAAATACCAGACACTAATTATAAATCGAACTACCTTAGTTTATGCGATCCCAACCGTCTTTATGTACATGCCTTTCGATCCTTCTTCTTCACGTCCCTAAATTCCCTATTTCTGTGCGCAGACAACAACCGCACGCTAGGCAACATTATTGCCTAGTGGTGGATATATCTACACAAGATTTCATTCAAATAAATTATATTTAAATCCATTTGTTATTCAGTTGCATTTATTACCTTATTTAACTCATTATATATATAGTTATATTAGTTAAACTGCCGCTTTATTCGTAGTACTTGTATATCCGTGTATATATATATATTTTTTCTTTCCATTTATGTCGTTACTTGATCTTTATTAGTATTACTAATCCATATACAATATCTTTTCACGCATATATTTTTCTTAACTTTTTACTAATTCTCATTTCATTAACATAACTATTTTATTTATCTTCTTTTTATCACAATTTATTTCATTAACATAAATTCATCTTATTGCATGTTTTTAATTATGTAATTTAACTTTAGTATCCGCATCAAATTCTTTTATTCACTGATTACATAATACTTTATTAGATTGTCTTTCTCAATTTCACATATGTCACTTAGGCTTTGTACGTTGCTAAGTTATCAGTTAAATTCTTATTTTGATCAAACTGATCTTTTTGATAATTTCTGTCTTATATTATTATTTCTTCACCTTTGACTAAATTTATTTTATTATTTATTTTCCATAATTAGTTTCACTTATTTTTACACTTTGAAGGAAAAAAATTCAATTTGATCCTTATTATTATTTTTTTGTTTTATTTTACACTAATTAACTTCAGTTTGATCAAAGAAGTTTCTTTTTCCTTCCCACTTCAAATTAGTTTGCAAAATTTCCATTTTAGTCCTTAGTGTTTGATTTTTATTTTATTTTGACTAAATTGATCTCAACTTTGACCAATTTTATTTTCTTTGACTTTTAATGAAATTTAAGTGCATAAATTATATTTTGATCCCTTAAAATTTTCTCAGGATGGTAAATTACAGTTTGATCCCTACACTTTAGTTATTTATGATTTATCATTTTCACCTATTCACTCAATTTAATTGCTTTATCCACTATAACAATGGCATAATTATAATTTTGCCTCCGCTCTATCACATAATCATTTTTTTTATTCTTTTTAAGTCTCTTAACTATATTTTTCACTTTAACACTCTTTTAATTTTTTTTATGTAACATTTTATTTTTGAACAATTTACTTTTTTGGTCTTTATTTCTTTATATAATTATGATTTTGCCCTTGTTAACACATTTGTTGTATTTTCCATTCGTTTCTAAATCAATTAACTATACAATATATTTTTTTACTTATTCTGCATTCCCAATTCCAATTTCCTTAGGTAATTACTATTTTACCCCTGCTTAACTTGCTAACCTCATTTTTCACTTTATTTACTGTTTATGAACATTTATGATTTCTTTGATATTATAATTACTCTTTTAATCTTGTATTCATGTACAATTACCACTTTGCCCCTAATGATGGGAAACCATAAACCGGATAAACGGATGCATACACTAATATACTGAAGTGAGCATACAACCAGGGTATGAGACGATCTCCAATAATTCCATATAATGAGCCGGCTAAGCAATACATATAATTTTTCACTGTACACTTTTAATCAAATCACATAAATACTGCGGAATAACTACCCTATGGTTAGCCATACTATTCTAAAGCTGGATCACCCACTAAACGCTAAGGGCATTATTAAATTTCATATCCTTTTCCATTTTTATATCATTATTTGTACTCATCATATTATATTAACTGTGTTATGTTTTCAATTGCATTCATACAAGCTTGTTAACTACACATTCATCAAGACATAATTAAAGCATGCCATTTTCAATACATATACCATTCGGCCTCATGATAATATCATACATACATCATAATTTCTCCTTCATTTTTATGTCGGTCATAATTTTATATTGATTTTAGTCATCAATATAATTAATTGTACTTAATTTATATAAAAATTCTCAAATTGTCTTTGTTTCTACCATTATGTGTACATGTACATAATTATGTACATTAGCTATTTTTTGTTTTTATCTTTTCTATTACATACTTCACATCTTATATTGTCTAATACTTACTAAAGGCATAATTAAACATTAAGTTTTATTCCATTAATTTTTGGTATATGGTTCGGCCATGGTTAATTCTCTCCCTTAATGTTTGTTCTCTTTTTAATTAAACATCATGTTACTTTAATTTATTTCACTATTGCATACAATTTAGTATGGCTACATAATATAGTTTTTATACTAATTATTACACATCATTTAAAATATTATTCAACCATAATATATTTATTCATTGAAATATTACTCAATTTATAAGGAATTTACCAATTATCATCAAAATACCCCATTATTCCACTTAATATAATATTCGGCCCCATTTTTCCCTTACTTATAAATCAATTTATGCGGTTTGTATCCACTAACCTCTAATTAGCTTGAAATAATCCTATTCCTACTTCTCCTTGCCTTTGCCTTTGCCTTTCTTGCTTTCTCATTCCTTTTAATTTCCTTCTTTTGGTCGAATATAAAAGAGAAGAATCAACATATTTAAGTGCTGATTTTAAGCAAATTAAAGCTACTACAATACTCTCCTAATCCTTCTCTTCATCCTCATATAAAATTTTCCAATTAATTCCAACTAAAACTCATAAAATCACTAAATTAAGTCTATATTCTCTTACCTTATTTTTTTAATTTCTTAACTCTTTCTTGCTGGAAATTCTTCTCTAAGTGAAATAGGATGTCTTTTTATGTGTGAGGATTGAAGATGAGCTTTGGAATTAGAGAGAAATAGCTTGTGTGAAGAAAAAATGGTGGAAAGCTCACAAAATGGGAAGGTTTGAATTTGGAGAATATGAAGCACGAGAATTATGGATTTTTGGGATATCTTGTAGATTTTTCTACACTATTCTATTTTATCTTTTAGTGTGTAAAATGGAGGGCGAAGATTAGATCTCTAACTATTTGATCTAATGGCTTAAAGTTAAGCCACTTGGCACCATTAACTCCACTTATACATATGCATACATCTTAAGCTTCTACACACCTGATCATACCTTTATTTTAATGACCTCCATATCCTCAAATGGTTAAAATATCCGAATTAAACCCCTTAAATAACTCGATCTCGATTTTGCACCCTTAAAATGAAATTTTTGCTCCACATATCAAAATGCCATAAAATTTTGCCCCGCTTGTCCTAGTAAGTTCAAGAACACGTGGTTAGAATTTCAATCTATTCTGAAATTATTTTGGCATACTTCTGGCTTTGACAGCCTAGTTAGCTGGTCTAAAATTCGAAAGTCCAAAATTGTCGAAAATTTTATTTTTTTACACCAAAATATTCTAAATAACATTTTAGGTAGATCTAAAAATTTTGGTAATTTTTAGAAGTCATTTATAATTTTTAAATTTTCGATCAAATCTTGGTCAACCCTTTTCTCTGTACCGAGTAAAATTTTTGCCGTATGATTTAGGGCCTATTTAAACTCAATTTCATCTCAAATTTTACTTTGCAATCCATTTAATACCTATTTTCATAATCCAGGATCGATCCAAACTTCCTGTCAGGTCACCCATCCTTGAATTTTCATGACTCGAGCATGTTTAACCTTAATTTCCAATTTTCCTACCTTATTCTACTTTGATTGCTTCGAAAACTGCCCTACGGTTACTTTTCGTGCTCTAAAATATATCAGACATGTCAGATGCCAGATTCGGGATGTTACAGTCTTCTTTCATCCCGTCCTCAATTACCTGTCCTTGCGCGTAGTCAACAAACCACGCGCTAAGCAATATTGTTGCCTAGTGGTGGATACAACTACACAAAATTTCATCTAAATAAATTTATTTATATTTATTTGTATTTTTGTTGTATTTATTGTTTTACTTAACTCATTATATATATATACTTCATCTTTATTACTTGTATATCCATACTTTTTCACCTTCTGTTGTCTGATCTTTATTACTGTCAAAGTTTCACATTTATTACTTTCATACGCATATATTTTTGCTTAACTTTTTACAAATTCTTATCTACTAATTAATGTGACTATTTTATTTGTTTTCTTCCCATCATAATTTATAATTTCTCCTTATTGCATGTTCCTAATTATGTAATTTAACTTCAGTATCCGTATGGAATTTCTTTCTTTATTGACTGCTTAATACTTATCGTACTTAATTCTTTAATTTCTCATAACTCCTTCATTCTTTGTGTCACCCTCCTTTAGATTTTTTATAGTCTTTAAATTCAATTCGTTTTCTCAATATGACATTTAGACTTTGTATTTTACCAAATTATCATTTAAATTCCTATTTTGGTCGAACTGGTATTTTTGTTATCTACTTTCTCATATTTATTGTTTCACTTCAAGTTTTTCCTTTTTAACAATTCTTACTATAAAATTTCATTTTAGTCTTAAAAAATTACAATTTTTCTTAAATTTTCTCAACTTTTGACCAAATTATAAATTTATCTTATTTGTACTAAATTTATTCAAAATTTCTCTTTTTGGCCCTCCTTTTCGTCCGAATCTTATTTTCTATTGATCAATTTATCATTAATTTCTTCATTGTATCTTTTATTTCATTTTTTTCTTTAATTTACAATTAAATTCCCACTATACCCTTATATAAAATAAATTACCAATTTATCCACTTGTATAACTTTTATTTTTTCAATTTTACTATTTGACCCCTTTGACTACTTATTTCCTTATTAATTTTTTTCTATAGTTATCATTTAGATATCAATGTACAATTCAGCCCCAGAACTTTTAGGTTCTTCATACTCACTTTAATTGAATTTAAATTTTGGCCCCTTTACTTTAATTACTTTTATATTCAATCTTTTCTTACTAATCTTTTATATAATTTCTACTTGAATGAAAAATTACAAGTAAACTCCTAAACTTATATTTGTCACATTTGACTTTATTTGTCTTTTCGTTGACACGTTTGATTTTTCTTATTTTCAATATCTTTAATGTATCTTTTTTCTTATTTAATTACACTTATTCCTATACTTCCATAAAAAAATTACAATTTAGTCCCTATAATTTCTCTTTTACACCATTATACTCTAATTGATTCCAATTTTAACTCTTTTGATCTTCTTTGACTTCAATTTTAATTTATGTATCAAATTTACAATTTAGTCCCTAAAATTTTTTCTTATGATGACAAATTACATTTTAGTCCCTATAATTTTCATTATTTATGATTTTATCCTTTTTTACCTATTTAATCAATTTAACTTCTTTAATCACTATATTAATGTCAGAATTACGGTTTTGCCCCTACTTCATCATGTAATTATGTTTTCACCCTTTTCAAGTCTATTCATTATGTTTTTCACTTTAATACTCGTTTAATTTCATTTACAACTTCCTTTATGTATAATTTAACTTTTGGCTCTCGTTTTCTCATATAATTACAATTTTACCCTTGTTGACTAATTTGTTATAATTTTTACTTTATTTCTAAACTAATTAAGTTTATGTCATTCTTTCCACTTGTTTTGCATTTTAATTTCTATTTTCCAACATTATTACCATTTTAGCCCTAGTGATGACTAGTGAAAATCCTCGAATCGGATAATCAGGATGAGAACTTTAGTGATTGCACTGTACTGGAGTGATCACACAACACAGGATACGGTACCAATTCTCCAGTATACCATATAATAAGCCGGCTAAGCAATATAATTACATTTCACAGTAAAATTTCAATAAACTCATAGTAATACCGCGATATACATGCCCATATGGCTAGCCATTCTATCTTGGGGTCCATGATTACCCGTTGTACACTAAGGGCAATATCAATTCTCATACCTTATTCCATTCTTTTACACTATAGTTTTCTTTAATTACATCGTGCTTGTGAGGACCCAAATTAGGCCCTAGTAGAATTCAAGGACATAATTCCAATTATTAATGTTTAATCAAGATTAATTAGATGAATTATTATAAGTTTATATGTTGAAGGATAAACTAGTTATTTATTTCTGTGTGTATTTGAAATAATATTTTATTTCAAGGATCAATTGGGATATAATTGTAATTAGGTTGTAATTAATTATGTGATAAATGTGTGAATTATATGTTATGAATTTTATAATGGTATAATTAAAAAGGGAAAAATAGTTTGAGGGCTTAATTAAAATAGGATATAAACTTAAAGGTCAATGTTAAAAACAATAAATGAGTAGGGTCAATTTTATAAGAGATAGCATATGATGGGGTAAAATTGAAAGTAAGAAGATAATTTGTGGGTCAATGTTGAAAGAAGCTTTAAGTGGGGTTGATTTAAGAGAATTACAAAATGTTTGGGTCAATGTTAAACATGCAAGAAATTGAGAGGCAAAGGTGTAACATGTAAGAAATTGAGAGAAGTTAGTGGAACATGCAAAATCTTGAGGGACCAAGAAAGAAATTTACCTTGCCACTATATATATACTATATTTCACATGAAAGAGAAGATATGAGAGAGAGGGACGACATTTAGAGAGTGAGATTACAGAAATTCTTTTTTGCTCTCTCTCATATGTTCATGGTTAATCTCTTAAAGAAACCAAAGAAGAAATTCTTGCATGTGATGATTAATCAAGAGAAATTGTACATCAAATTAAGGTAATAACTTCAATTGAATGACATCTTCTTCTTCTCCTTCTTCTTTTCATTTTGATGAGGTAATGGTAGAGTAAGGTGCTGGAATTTTAATTGAATGATGATGATGATGTTTGTGAAGGAGAAGAGGAGGGTAGAAAGAGTAAAGGAAAGGAAATTACAAGGGGTTGAAGACAAAGGGATTTTCAGCCAAGGTATGGGAACTTAGGGCTGTTCATATTGCATGTGAATTATTTGCTGGAACTTGTTGTGGTTGACAAAAAATTTAGGGTTATGTTTTCTGGGTTTTATCGGGGGTTTTAGTATGAATTTGAAGAACAGAATCAGATGTGAGAGTCATTGTCGATTTGTGAAGCCCTTCACGAGTCGTGAACTATTATCCGACTCGTGAAGCCCTTCACGAGTCGTGCACCTTCTTCCTCTGGGTCACTCGTGAATGTTGGTTTCTCACTCGTGAATACCTTTACGAGTCTTGAATTATTGTTCGATTGGTGAAGCCATTCACGAGTCATGAAATGTAGCCCTTTTTCTCCACTCGTGAGCCCCTTCACGAGTCGTGAAGTTTAGTCTTTTTACTTCACTCGTGAGTCTCCTCACAAGTAGAATGTTTCTTCACGACTGATTGACCTATCTGAATTGTTTTGCTCATAAGTTGAGATATAGAACAGAAAATTGAGTGATTCTTTTTACGTTGAAAACTAGACTTCCATACCTATATTTCATATGAAGAAACCTAAACTTAAATCTGTCTCCAAGTATATGGAATTTAGGGTTGAATCCGGACTAGTCCCCTAGACTGCTTACAGAAACAAAATTTACAATAATGGGCATAACTTTTTGTAGTGATGTTGAAATGCTACAAAATAAAATTATGGTAAAACTAGAGACATGAAAGTATAACTTTGATGAATAAGTGTTGATCTAAATCCCTCTCAATTTTACGTTATGAATTTTTCTAAGTGACAGCCCACCCTGTTTCGGTTCTATGAACAGCCTATAGTAATTTTAATAACTCGAGCTATAGGTCAGATATTAATATGAATTTTAATGCTCTAAAAACTAGACACATAGGGGGATAATATTGTAGAAGATCAGTTTGCCTAAAAGTGACATCTTCAATTTCAAATGTGGCTCACAAGTCGAGTCCAAAATGCTGCCCTGTGCAGATTTTCTTTAACGTACTTTATTTTATGGTTTTCAATTAGTTAAGCTAAATATGTATTTATGTGATTACAAAATGAATTGGATAGGGCATGTAATATGACTATTAAATACAAGATTATATGTATACATATACATTCACATGTGTACATAGGTAACGACTAGTGATGAATATATCTAACATATATTTGTGATTAAATTTGTACATAATTGTTATATGCAAGGTTAATGTATGTATGTACTCTTATGATTATATATTCTCAGTTATCATTAAGCAATGTCTAACATAGAAATACATGTAACTAAGGATGTAAATCAAGTTATGATTACATATTTATAGCTTAACTACATGTTGTTATGATAAATTCATAGTTATATGGAAGCACATTGAATTAAGTATGGCATGTAATATGATTGTTGATAAAGGTTTACATATATTTATATTTATACCTAAGTAAGGATTGTTGGTAATGATATATAAATATTCATGTGATCAAACTTATGTATATGGTTGTTGTATGCAATTATGCTTTCATGTACATATATTTTTTTTAATAATGGAGTAAATGTTTATTTGATGCATGCATCTATACTATGAAGTTAAGAAATGATTAAATATGATAAATGAAGGTTTTTAATGTACGACTATCACATGATTACATAAATGTAATATATATATATATATATATAGGTATATATATGTAAACGTCTAAATGATTATACACAATTTTTATTGATCTCTTGAAGTTACTATGATACTTATAGTTTGAAATGTCAACTTTACGTGTAGAAAGAAGTAATGTGATTTGTAGATTATATGTGAACATATAAACATATGAATATATATAATATGATCTTACATGATTGGGTTTGAATTTTGAAAGATGTTTTAGAGTAATGATTCAAAGAATATGTGTAAAGTGAAATGTATGAATATGTCTTTACTTAATTGAAATGACATGATTAAGCATATGTGTTGTCATATGTTAGCATGCTGAAATACAGATCTACAGTGCTATAGACTCCATTATAGAAATTTTATTAAAGCATATAATGGCAATGTTATATGAGACTATGTATACAAGTGTATGCATTAGAGAAGAAGTATCTTGTCATGTGATTATTATATGAGAAAATTGTATAAATTATTTATGAATTGTGCATATATGTATATGTAATAGAGAAGATATATATTTTTACATGATTATGTACGGGTACAAATGGCATTATATAAGTATAGTCTTGACATACAGAATAATTACATGATTGAATAGGATTACAAGAACAGAATAGTAATACCCAACAGTGAAATGTTCACAGGTTTACAGAAAGTTACACATGAGCGCTTTTATGAGTACATAGTTCATAGTTATACAAGAGCATACATGTGCATATAAAAATATGAATGAATAAAGAAAAGATAAAGTAAATAGATTTTATTGCCTGCGTTGAGTCTAAGAAGTGGATAGAGAGGCATGCCTATAAGAGTACCTTGCAGCTGCGATAGTTTCAACCCCGTTTGGGTTGTAGTTAACCCCATTTGGGTGACTAAACAGACATGGTCCCATTTGGATCATATTCAACCCCGTTTGGGTTGTAGTCAACCCTGTTTGGGTGACTAAACAAACTTGTACCTTCGGGTGCTACCGTATAACCCATTATCCACCTCTTTAGAATAGTACAGGTTTTATACCAAAGTTAAGAAAAGTTTGATGTTTAACTTAAAGTTTTATGAAGCATGACAATTCATAAATTGATTTCATAATCTAATTTATATGTGAAATTCCTTTTCATCACATATGGAAATTATGATATTAAAAGATGCTGCGATATACATTTATGCATGATTATCGCATATAGAAATAGTATGTACAGAGTTATATAAATGAACTAGTGTATCACTAATATCTAGTTATGGACTATATTAGAGATAGTATGTTTTCTATAGTAATATGTTGCTTGCTTGAGGTAGATAAATAACTTGCAAGATTCGTCATGTATGAAAGCTAGGAAAAATGTTTTGCTGAAATAAGTGTTTTCTATAGCAATGGAATATAAGAGTTATGTATAGGTATTCACGTTGGTGATTGCTTTTCAATTAATACATTGGGTTATATGTTTTTCCTATATCTACTCGTTCTTGTTCTTTATTGAGAATTGATGTATAATGTCTTGTGCATACACATAAAATATTTATAGATTTACAAGTGATAAAGTTCACATGATAATGGTATTTGAGATGGAAGCGAGCTAGAAATTTTGGTATAATAAGTATTACGAATATATTTCTAGATTGATAAATGATAAACTTTCATAGTACTAATGCTCTATCTTACTTTCGAATATGCATATGTCCTTGTTGATCATAAGCTTATCTGTGAATATATATATATATATATATATATTCCTAGTATATGTTAAAGTGTGTAGTAAGTGGAAGGAATGACTAAGTATAAACAGTGGTATATCATTCAATGAATGAATAGTAAGTCTAAAGGATAAATATGCTTATATGATTAAATGATCTGTATTTAAAGCATCAATGCCAAATTCACTATCATTAAGTCATTTGGTTATTGTGTGGACTCTTGTCTGCATTTTGTTTTTTGTTTTTTTAAATTTGGACATAAGTTATACTTATAGTTCATAATGTATGCTTGTTGGCGACCACTGTGAGTGGTCGTTTGTCATATTTTGTGTTCCCCACTAAGCTTTATAGCTTAGTACATATTTTTCTTTATCTGTGTAGGTTGCAAGGATAGGACTTTCTTCCAGGACTGATATCTGCAGCAGGTTGGCCAACACAAGTCTTAGAAGATTGATAGTAGAGTCTTCTTTTTGTCCTTATATTTTGTAGTTATGGAAACTTTAATTATGTTGGAAATTTTGTATTACTATAGATGCTTTGTATATGTAATATTTGATGTTAATGAGATGCACCTATAAGTAAAGCTCTTAATAGTTAACTTTTAGATATCTGTTTAGTAGAATAACAGATGAAATGTTATGATAAGCATGCTTAATTAATACTAAATAAAGTGTTATAGCTAAGTATAGGGTAAGGGTGCTACAATGCTAATACCATTATGCCTTTTTTTGCATTCATACAAGCTTGTTAACTATACATTTATCATACATGTGCTTAGTATCATCAGGACATAATTAAACCATGCCATTTCCAATACATATACCATTCGACCGTATTATAATATCATACATACATCATAATTTATCCTTCATTTTTATGTCGATCATATTTTTATATTGATTTTAGTCATCAATATAATTAATTGTACTTAATTGATATCAAAATTCTTAAGTTGTCTTTATTTCCACCATTGTGTCTACATGTACATAATTATGTACATTAGCTATTTTTTATTTTTATCATTTTTATTACATTCTTTGTGCCTTATATTGTCTACTACTCACTAAATGCATAATTAAAAATCAAGTTCCATTACATTAACTTTAGGTACATATTTCGGCCATGGTTAGTTCTCTCCCCTAATGTTTGATTTCTTTTGAATTTCCTACTTAATTCATTCTAATTCATCATATTATGAAATTATCTTAAATTATATGTCATTAATATTTAGATTCCTATAGTTACATAATATAGTTTTTATACTAACTATTATAGTTACATATCATTTAAAGCATAATTCAACCATAGTATATTTATTCCCTAATATATTACGCAATTTATGACTAATTTGTCAATTATCATCAAAATACCACATTATTCAACCTAGGGTACCATTTGGCCTTCATCAATTTCCTCACTTACTGAATCAGATAACAAAAAAAAATTTACCTATGATCACATCTGAAGTATCCTCATCCTCTCTGGTCCTGACAACATAAGTTTAACCTGTAACTCATCTCTAAGCCTGAGATGACTACCCAGTTGGTCTAGATGCTGAAGTGATAGGGGCAGCTCCTCTACCATGATCTCTCGGTGTAGACGACCCACTACCTGTCATTGGTGAGGTGGCTAAAGCATCTGTACTACAGGATAATCTCTAATCTGATGATCTCTGGACCCATACCTAAAATATGCTCCAGTCAAATATTTGCACTCCCCTGGATGAACCTTGCCATAGTGATCACAGGCTACAGCTATCCCACTGTCTCTGTCCCGAGGTGTGCTAGCTGTTGAAGAAAGTGGTGCCCTGCCACGGGTTATACAACCCTATTCTCGGCCTATTATAGCTGGTGAATGGCCATGAGGGGCTAGATATTGCTTGGATTTCTTACCCTTTCCTCCTTTATCACTGGACGATCCCTTATTTCTCTTTTGTTGAAATCGGGATTTCCTATCAGCTTCTTCTGTTTGAATGGATTCTAACTTAATGGCAATCTCAACCATAGCCCCTAAATCAGGATTTTTCTGGGTCCCAATAATCTATCTGAGCTCAGTGTGCAGTCCCTCTTAAATCTCTAACATAATATTTCTTCAGTGGATTGACACTCATCCGAATAAGCACTCAAGGGCTTAAACTCTTGCTCATACTCAACCACTGATTTATTCCCCTGTTTAAGCCTCTAGAAGGCATAATGCATTACTACTTTATACTCTAAGCCGATATATTTCTTTTTAAACTGGGATACAAAGAATTCCACACTCAACTGATCTATTGAGGGGTACCTCCTGACCGAGTCCCATCAGATGAAAGGTGGCCCCTGAAGCAAAGCCACTATACCTTTAAATGTTTCTTCCAGTGGGCTATTTGTGATCTCAAATAGTCTTTTTATTTTAAACAACCATTCCTCTGTCTGGGCTAGTGTCAGTGGGTCACGCCCATGAAAATCCTTAGCTTATAACCTCTTTAACTGCCCTAGAATAGATTTTTTTCTAGGTGGAGCTGGCTGAACCTGTATTGTTGCCTGATAAGGATGTGCCTGTCCTGCCTGCAGCCTCTGCTGAATGTAATCCGTCATTAAATTAAGGAAATCTAGCTATAGGTGTGGAGGTGGTACTGCTGGCAAAGAAGCCTGCTGCTGTAGGGCCTCTTACTGTCCAGTGCCTATGGAAACCTCACTCTCACCATCCCCCATCTTTCTATCTCTGTCAGAGGATATCTTTTCACTATAAAATAAAAAGTAGCAAGTACACATTAGATCCAATAACACATTTTCGCTGACAATTGGCATGTATATACAGATAAACCAATCACTTAATCCCACTCTAATCTTAAAACCGCTTAAACCATTGCTCTAATATCACAAAATGTAACACTTTTACTATTACAGATCTAAGAATTTAAGTGATTAGCTGAAAATTTTTTTCTTTTCTCATCTTAAAAATCATATACTTAACCAAATAATTTATAAATTGTCAATTCTTATCCATTATTCATGTTCACAATCCAACTTGTCACTGACCTATAACTGTCCAATTTTGCTATTCATTTTACAAAAAATTCGGTAATATAACGGCTATAAACTAGATTAAGCCCCTGAAACACAAACAATTCCACTGCACCTCAGGGGCACAACTGTTTATAAACAGTATATCATTTTCATCCATACATTTTCAATTTTATTTCAAACATACACAATCCATCCACTGCCTGCCAATCATATATTTACATATATACAAATACTGTACCATTACAGACCAATTCTTTTACTTCAACAATTGCAAATATATACATGACAATACAAAAGTTAATTCCTAACTATTTCATGTTTCTGCAAAATTGGTTTATTTGTGTACTATTGCTCCAGCTATACTTCAGAACCTATATGCAGTAATAACTACGTGTTGAGCATTAAATATGCCCAGTGGTGACTATAAATTAAGGTATTTTTCATACAAGCATAATTGCATTACTCATGCAAAATTTCTCAATTTTTCTTATCAAAATACAATTTTCAATAGTTCTAACAATTATTTTAATTCAATACCAATATTTTGGTAAGCTTTTCAATTAAGTCCTTAATTTTTCATTTTATTACAAAATCACCCTTCTTATACTTTAATTACCAAATTGCCATTAGTTCACTTATTTTCACTTCTCATACAATTGTTGGCTTACAAAATTACCAATTGGTTATTATTTTAATTTTTTATGTAAAATTATATTTTAGTCCTTTTACTTTTTAAAAGTTTATTTTCGGACTGGTTATTCACTAAATTACCATTTTACCCTTTTTATTCATTTCTTTATCACTTTTACTATTTATATACAATATTTGGAGAAATTACAGTTTTACCCCTAAACTTTTTATTTCTTTTTCAATTAGATCATTTTTCATTCTAAACCTCACTTTTACTTATCTTTTTACACTTTTTAACTATTTTTCATATTTATACCTCTAATACAATCCCGATAGAAATTATCATATCGGATATATGGGATGTGGATCCCATCATATCACAATACAGACTAAAAAATGATCCCAAAAAACCATTTTTCACTGAATAGAGTGTAGAACAGAGCAAATACTATGGAAGATCAATGATCCTACCATAGCAAAGCAAGTCGTCATGACTTGTGCCGTGATATAGATATCACTATAGCTAGCCAATTATATCCTGAGCTAGATTTTGACCATCTGACTATTACTAAGGGCAATGTTCACTTAATTTCAATATCCATTTTATATTTTTAACAGTTTTGATAGTTTATTCATGTCAGTAAATCTATCAGTCAATTTTTTCATTTCTTTTACACAGTTTGTGAATTATTTCACAATAATTTACCATTTTTACTTATTTAATAAATTTTTTTACAATAATTAAATAAATACATTAGGTACATAATCAAATTCTCTTCTAAAAAAATTCTTAAATAGTTTTCATAAATTCTACAAAAATTCATGGACACATTAATTCATTTCTATAATAATTTTATGGTAAAAATTCATCGAAATACACAAAGTACACTTTAGTTCCCTTTAAGACAATTCGGCCATCAAAGGAAATTCACATTATATATGCTTTTAATTCAAATTAAGCTTTCTAATAGGCATATTCAAGGTCCTAATTCATTATTCTAAGATTAATTTCAATTACACATGCATTTTTCTTAGTTTTTCCCAAGTTACAGAAAAGGAAATCATGCTAATTCAAGGGAAATTTTTAGTTTTAATAGCCACTAATCTTCCTCATTGGCTTAAGCTTGCCTAGACTTCATTTTATTTTCCTTTGGCCTTGGAAGCTTATCCCTTACCTTGAGAACCTACCATGGCCGAGTTCTTTAACATAAGAAAACTACGTTTTTGTTCTCAAATGCTTAAATTAATCATATAAATGAACTTTGGGTACCTAAAAATACTTGTAGATATCTTAGAACAAAATTAAAACCATGATTTTCTCTTACCTCACTTTAACATCTTAAGCTTTTTCACTTGGTTTCTCTTGCTTAACTTCATCTAACTAAGGAATTGAGGCTTAAATAATCAACCAGAGAGGCAAAAATTTATTTAATATGCTTGTATTATGAGAGAAAAGGAAAGAAAACTTGAAAAAAAAAGAGAGGAAATGGGTTATGATGGTTCAGCCAAATAAAAAAGGAGATGGTGGCTGAGGAGATAAGGTTGGCTACCAAAATATCTCTCTCTCACATGTCTTTTATAGTAGCTGAATTGAGTTGGGCTTTGGTTCAACCCAAGTGAACTAGTTTAAGCCCAATAATCCAAAATCAAGTTCATTATGCCATTTTCTGTAATTCTCTTACTTTTTAATTCCGAAACACTGTAAACTTGATTCCATTATCCTTATCATATCAAAATAGGCTGTACATAAAATTTAAGCCCAATCGAAGTTAGTTATTGGTTTGATTCAATTAGATCGATCAATTCAATAATTATCAGTATTATCGAAAATTAACTTTTTACCGTCATAATATTCTACATATCATTTTAGAAATATATGCAGTTTTTGGTAATTTTTAAACTTTATTTGCTATTTTTAAAGGTTCGATTAAACCTAGATCAACCTAGTTACTATTTAAATCGAACCATTTTGTTTTTTATATTTTTGACTTTTGAAGGCCTATTTGACCTCAATTTCACTTTAAATTTCAATCCCAGACTGACCATGATCAATAGTTTTTTATGGTTAATTAAAATATTTTTTACCTTCGGGTGTATTTTTCAATCCGAAAGCATTATTCACTATTAAAAATTACTATTCACGGTTGATCAAGTGTTCAACCCATTACATTACTAGCTTAATCAGTAGATCTGATATCATATCTTACGTGAAAATGTACTGTAAGTTCACTTCTTCTCGTACAACTATATCTTTTGTGTAATGATATTTCATGTTGATATGCTTAGTCCTATTAGAAAATTTAGGATTTTTGATATAAGCTATCGATGACTGACTATCACTGTAGACGATCATTGGTTCCTCTGAAGCAATTACTCTTAAATGATCCATAAACCTTTTTAGCCAAATTGCTTCTTGTACTACAATTGAGGATTATTAACAGGGCTATAGGCATGTTTGTTTCTTGCTATTTCACGAGATGGCACACTTGCTAAGCAAGAAAATGAATCCTGAAGTGGATTTTCTCTCATCCACATCTCTTTACCAGTCAACATCCGTGTATCCTCTTAATCACAGATCCTTACTTTGATAATAGAGAGAATAATCTACGATACTTTTAAAGTATCTAAGTATCCTCTTCACTGCTTTCCAATGTGCTTCACCTGGATTGGACTGATATTTGTTTACTATACTCACTGCATAGCATATATCAGGTCTTGTACACAATATTGCATACATTAGACTACTCACAGCAGTGACATATGGAATATTTCTCATATGTTCCATTTCTTCGGGCATCTCAGGATACATACTCTTACTAAGAACTAATTCTTGGCAATGGGATTATTAATGGGTCTACAATTTTGCATATTAAATCGTTCAAGGACTTTATTGATATATGTATTCTATAAGAGAGACACTAACCTTCTTGAATGATCTCTTAAAATCTTGATTCCAAGAATGTAATATGCCTGATCTATGTCTTTCATTTCAAAGTTGGAAGATAATCATCCTTTGATTTCATTTATGTATTATATGCCATTTTCTGCTATAAGTATGTCATCTACATACAAAGTCAAAATAATAAATTTGTCATTAGAGCTCTTGTGATAAACACAATGGTCTTCATCAATCATGTCAAATCCATTTGACATGGTTGTTTCATGAAATCTCAAATACCATTGTCTTGAAGACTGTTTAAGGCCATATATTGATCTTTTCAATGTGCAAACCTTATATTTGCTGCTTTTTTTAATGAAACCTTCGGATTATTTCATGTAGATTTTTTCATTTAGTTCTTTATTAAGGAAAGTAGTCTTTACATCTATTTGATATAGCTCTAGGTCTAGACTAGCCACTATGGCTATAATTAACCTCACAGACGTAAATCTTACAACAGGTGAGAAAGTTCCTCATAGTCAATCCCTTTCTAATGTGTAAACCCTTACCTACTAGCCGACCTTTACATCTTTTGATGCTTCCATCTGCTTTTCTCTTTACCTTTAGAATCCATTTATTCCCAATCGGTTTACATCCTTTAGGTAAATCAACTAGTTCCCAAACTTGGTTTAATCTTATAGATGACATTTCTTCTTCCATTGCCTTATTCCATTTTTCTTTAGCTGGACATGAAAGAGCTTATTGTATATTTTTAGGCTCTTTTTCATCTTATGGGGTAACTAAAAGGGCTTCGTTCGAGCCTTAGATCTCCAATCATCAATGTGGAACACCTTTTTTTTAGATTTTTGTAATTCTGAATCTTGATAAACATATCTCATATATTCATCATAGTTCAAAATACACCTACTGGGATTGAGATACATGCTCCTACTAGAGCTAGGAATACTTCTACTCAAGTGAGGATCTTGAATATCCATGCTCCCAATGGAGTCAGGAAGACTCCCACTAGAGTAAGGATCCCAAACATCTAGATCATTAGGAAGAGGGTCTTAACCTTTTTCTTTGAATTCCCTCCTACTCGGATAGAGTGATCTTGATAGTTTTGTTTCTTGAGTCTCATAGAAAGTGAAATTTTGACTCACATCGTCTAACTTTGGAAATTTATTTTCTAGGAAAATGACGTCTCGTGATTCAAATTATGTCACTGTGCCATTTTCTTGCTCACCTATGAATACGTATCCTTTTGATACTTTATAATATCTCATAAAGATACTCTTTTTAACTTTCAATCCTAATTTACTAAATTTGCTCGAGGTATCATGGACATAAGCAGCACAACTCCAAGATCCTAAATGGCTTAGGTCAGTTTATCGACCAATCCACAACTCATAAGGAGTGGATGTGACAGACTTGGAGGACACTCAATTTAGAACGTATGTGGTTATTAAAAGTGCATCTTGCCAATAGGAGATTGGCAAATTTACCTTAGCCATTATAGATCTTACCATGTCTAGAAGAGTCCCATTTCTCCTTTCCATAACACCATTTTGTTGTGAAGTTTTAGGAATAGACAACTAATGCTCAATTCCTTTTTCATCATATACAACTTTAAATGCATCATAAAGATATTCTCGACCTCTGTCAGTTCTTAAAACTTTGATTTTTCTCTCTAATATATTTTCAACTAAGTTCATATTACTTTTGAAGCAACTCAATGCTTCTAATTTGTCAAAAATCAAGTAGATATGACTATATCTCGTATAGTCATCTATAATTGTGATGAAATAGTTGGCCTCATGCCTTGCCCTCACATTCATTGGATGACATACATCAAAATGGATTAATTGTAATGGAAACTCGACCCTAGTTCCTTTTTCGAACGGTTTTCTTATTGGTTTTCCTTTTAGGTAATGCTCACAAGTTGGTAAATCAATTTTATTGAGGTTACCTAATAAACCTACTTTGGCTAACTGGCTCATTCATTTTTTCTCAATATGATTTAACCTAGCATACAATAATTTTACATTATTCTTATAACTATGCGAAGTAGAAAAAGAAATATAGGAAAAACTAGTATTATTCATATAATCAAGATTAATATCCATAATAATGAAATCGTTCAAAATAAAACTAGAACCATAATAAACACCATCCGAACATAAGCATATGTTGTCATCCTTAAAATGCAAATCAAAACCTAGTCTCATCAAAGCTAAAATTAAAACTAAATTCTTATGAATCTTTGGGGCATAGAGTACATCATATAAGAGTAGGGTTCGACCTTCACGTAAGATTAATTTGCATGTGCCAATCCCATCAACTGCCACTCTGGCATTATTTTCCATATAAATCTAGTTAGCTATTGATGTGATTTATTAGAATATGATAAAGGCATCTCGATCTCTAGTGAGTCTATCACCCATAAAAAATGAAAATCAGTTAAAAATACAGAGCTAGATATATAGATTTCACTAACTCTCGAGTTAGAATAGTGTACCTATTTAGGCACAGTGCAATCTTTTGCATAGTAACCTTTCTGTTGGCAACTGAAGCACTTCACTCTTGAAATGTTAATCTTCTTTTTTCCTTTGGACATCTTAGCATTTTGTCTCACTTTTTACTTCTTAGGCTCCCTAGCCTTATCTTTACCCTAATTCTTGAACCTTTTTCTCTTATTCTAGTTAGAACTTGTTCCACCATAATGGGATTGTGTTACATGCACTTTAGCATTGACCTGAATTGCTGCTAGATGGTCCTCTTCCAGTTTAAGATGACAAGCGACATCCCCAAGTGTCTTAATATTGTCCATATGAGTCAGTTACATCTTTATATGCTTCTAACTCCTAGGTAAAGAGCGGATGCTAATTTAGACCTGTTGCTTATCAGTCAACTTATGACCAGCCTCACTAAGCTTAGAAATCATATTTTCCATCTTTCTTAGATATTTTTGCATGCTGTGATCAGACTTATTCTGATAAGTATCAAACTTGATTATCAATGATCAAAGCTTTGTTAGAGACATACCTTTGAACTTTTTCTGCAAGGCAATCCATAGATATTTTACATTCTGATACTTGCAAAATTTTTTAGTGATGTCATCATTCATTACGCTCAACAAGATGATATGAGCAGTAGAATTCTTTTTTTCATGCCATGTAAGCATCTCGATCTCGCCTATGCTGGGTAGTGGTGCCATCCTCAAGTTCAATCATAACTGAACATAAGGGTTCTAGAGCCTCTTACTCTTAAAGCACATACTGGATCTTCATACTCCAGATTTCATAATTATCACCATTTAGTTTTGTATCTTTGTTAAGTTCGGCAACAATTGATTTGGAAGCAAAGGCCATTTTGGATCCTTTGATCACTAATAGAATAAAATTTACATGTTATTAAAGGAGAATTGGCAATACATGCTATTTACTATGCATCTAAAAAGATAACATAATAAAGCTATCTGTTGGGCCTAAATTTGAAAAGGTCACTTAAAGTTTTTAATTACCCTCTAAGTCCTAATGTCTAACCTTATAGGTTAAAGTTTCATGCATAGTAAAAATAAATTGTTGGATATTAAGCTTTTAAACTTAATGAAGGATATTATACTTTAAGATAATTTAAGTCTTAACTTAATTATCAAGCAAATATTTTACTCATAAAATATTACTAAGCAATTAATAATAAAATAAACATATTTATAATAAAAGTTAAATGCCAATATAATATCCAAAAGATAAATAAACTTATTTATTTAATCAATCATAAATATCCAACAATCTCAAAAAGAAACTTTAAAATAAGATATGACAAATCTAATAATAGAAAACATAAATCCTAAGTGAAAAAACCGTTAAACAATAATAAATTGACACTCATGCCAATTACTTAAGAAACTAGAATATGACAAAACTAGTCTTGCCACTAAAAATGATTTTCTGATCTTGTTGTACAAATTAAGAGGTATGCCATAAAATCGTTCATGAAGACATGGATGATACACACAACATCCACTTCTGAGCACCATCTTAGATTTAGTGTTGCTTTTCAACACTAATCTTTTTGTCACCTAAAACAAAAATTGGAAAATGGATTCTTTATAAATTTCGTTTCTCATTATTTAGGCTTGGTCCATTAAGTTTCTCATATCTGGATGGCGATTTAAAGAGTCTAGCATCACCTTAAATAAGGTCCAATCCCTATATCCTCTATTAAAATGACCATCCCAAATGCACTTTTGCATTTGTTCATGCATGAACAGAATATAATGCACTATAACATCAATATCATCAGCTCAAACCTTCTTATGCATCCTTATTTTGTGAACCTTTTACACTTAGCATTGGCTTCAGTAACACGCCGAGGAGATCATGGACAACTAATAGTCCTTATCATCACCATCTTTGTTACACATAAAAAAGAGTAGGTACACTAATGTACAAACATATATGATTGAAACTCATTTCAATAAAAAATAAGGACATATTTACAGTATATAATTTTCAAACATATTTAAAAATTTAAGAAGGTATAATTTATTAATTTTCTATAATTTTTATCAATTATTAAATAATTTTAATTGGAATAAAATCTAAAAATTATTTTTTGGTCCTCAAAATATTTTAAAAAATTAACAAAAAAATCAAAAAAATTAAGAAAATTAGATTTTAAAAAATTAAGCTGATTTAGAGGCTTAAAGAGGGCTCACGTGCCTCCATATGCCATAGGCTCACCACTCATAAGCTAAAGCACTCTGCCAAGAGGCGTGATCCTATTGGGCCATATGTAGCCACGTCAGACCTTTATCTAACACATGGAAACCACACATTGGTCCACGTGGATGCCATGTGGCATCCAGTGGATTGACATGTACCACGTGGTAGTTAACCATTGGTCCATGTGGCATCCAAGATGGATCTATATGTGCCACATGTTAGGATCACATTCATCCATATGGTGAACCTTGACTAGACCACATGTCACTAAAGACATGTCATCTTGACACGTGATAGCACCACAATGTGCCACGTGTCTTCCCCCAAATTAGTCCATGTGTAATGTCCCAAAAATGACCCTAGTCGAAATTGCATGACTCAATATATTATTATTTGATTTAAATTGATTAAATATGTGAATTTAATATTGAAATAGTGAGGGCAAGTGATGATTTTAAATTAATTATGAATTGTTTGGTATTAATTGTAAGGGTAATTAGTATTTGTGGGGTGTTTTTGTAAATGTATAAAAGTTAGGATTTAAAATAAAGGAGAGGAAAAAGTTAAAATAACAAAAAAGGAGGGTTAAAAATAAAAAAACAAGCAAAAGAAAAAAAAAAGAAGAAATTAGAGGGGAGAAATTGGAAGGGAGCGACAGCAGCGGATCACCAGTACCGGTGATCGTCCGACGGTAGCTCCGTCGCTACTGGTCTTGCAGCTACTCTTCTCCGGCGAGACCACCATTCGCCTCTCGCAGATCAGAGCTCTTGGCGATGTGGGTGGTACCGCAGGACTGCTGAGGGCGAGAGGAAGCTCCGGTGTCCTTTATTCCTCCTCTCTCGCCGGCATTAGGGAGATCGAAAGTGTGGTGGCCGCTACGTTTTAGCGGGTCTTCCAGTGGATTGGGATGCGGCAACGCGCATGACCATCGCCGGCAGACTTGGGGTGGCGTGGACTCCATTCCAACACTGACTGTGCATCACCGGTGAGGCTCCGACGAAGCTCCGATGATCGGTCCGGCGAGCAACGGTAAAAGGTAGATTGAAGCTAATATTTTTGACTCTAAATAGGTATGGGATATTAAAGTTATCTCTTACAAATTCAGTTAAGTAAATTTTGAAATTATGAGAATTTGACTATATGTAGATCTAAATGTTTGTCTTGTATGTGCATTGATAGAGGTTAGGAATTATGTTTAAATTGGAATTGCAAGTATTGATAAAAATAAGAATTTGATGATTTTCTGCAGAGTATAGTGAAAGTAAATTACTTGATTTTGCGTGTGGATTCTTAAACTGTAACTGGCTTGTTTTGGAATAAGGTTATCAAGTTTTGAGTTTTAAGCTATTAGGTGATTAAGAAATGATTATAGGTATGCAGGAATTCATCTGATTATGAGATTGGATTTAATTTAATTCCTGTCAAATTGAGGGAAAGGAAATCTATAGAAATGGAAATTGTAGTTTGACTTCTTTTGGTTGGAGTTTGTAGCTCTATTTAGTCAACTCGTGAAGTAATCCTACTGTAAGGTAGGTTTGAGAGAAATCGATAAATTGTTCCAAAGTTCATTTCTTGTTAATCAATCTAAGCATGGTTTTAAAAGAATGAAGTTGCATGTGTGTCATATGATTGTTAACTCGAAAGTAGGGTAACAATATAGAATATGGATTTTATTAAGGGTCAAGCATATTATGACGGTATATATAAGCCCTATAATTATATCCATTTAAAAGGTATGAAGTGGATAACTAGCATAAGATATTATGTTATGATATTGGTTTAATTTCTTGGATTAAATGCCATAATTTTTATTATTGGCTTATGATATTATAAATTAATACGTTAATAACTTTATTAGGTTATTACTATCGATAAGTGTTAGTTGACAAATGTCATGGATGTAGAGATAACCATATGAACCTATGGGTCATAGGTGAGTATTATCGAATGGCTAATGATCCCTATAGGTTCTTTGGTATAATATGTGATATATGCAGGAGAATGTGTTCACATTAGAGGCATATAGGTTGTGAATTGCATATCTTAACTCTTATGATATTAGGAGAAAAACCTACATTTAAAATGTTTTGTATTTATACATGTTTATTTAAGTATAAAGTTATTTAAATCATGTATCTATATGTGATTTTGGCATGAACATAAGCCAGTTTAGACCCCAAACTGATATGGGATGACTGAAATGGGTGTTAGTCTTAGATTAGATACAACTTTAGTAATGGTTTTGCCATAACTAAACATGCTTAGTATGATATATGAACATAACATAAGGTAATATGATAAAGATTGTATTCTTAGACCCATGTGCTGCCCTGATAAAAACCTATAACTATAGTGTTTAACACTTACATGTATCGGCATATATTTATGTGTATTTATGTATTTATATATATGAATATGTAAAGACTTTATTTCTGTATGAATAGATGTTAAAACGATGTGAAATGGTATGAGTGTATACTATTCTCATTTTGTAAATGACTTTATCAATATTGATATGATGATTATATGAACCTAATGTCTATAAGTATATCTATTACGTATAAACGAGAGATGATACGAGTAAGTACAACTACGCACAAGAGATAGTCATGACGAATCATAAAGGTACGTTTTTCACAGTGATAACAAGCTCAAGTGGCAGTACATGCACCTATAATTTATATCATTGCATTTCCATACATACTATATTATGATACATAAGTAGGCATGATTATTACTAAGCATATCCAACTTATACCTTGAAATGATATTGTATGTTTGAATGGTTATATGAAATGGATGAGCAGGTGTACTAACTGGAATAAGAAATTGAAGAGAGAATGCTAACAAGTATCCTATTATGTGTTAGTAATGAAACACTTGACTTTACGTAGGTTATATGCATTGTATGTTTGTACTTAGCTTAGGATCAAGCTTAAAGTTTATTGCTCTTTTAAAGAGGTCTAATTATGATTGAATGCTGTACTCTCTTTCAATACTTTGTGAAATTATTATAGCTATCATGATTAATATAAGTATTGTCCACATATGGTTATTAGACTGTTTAAAGTAATTTGAAAGAATCTGTATAAAATAGATTCCTCTGATGACTGAAGAGTAAGTTAAAGAGAAATTGTTGAATTATTGTTAAATAATTCATGACAGAAGCGAAATATGGTTCACAAACTATACAAAAATATTGAAGATTCTGAATAACTGTATTTTCTGGATTGAAAAGGAATTGAAATGATGTGAAATTTGATAAATGTATTGAAAGTAAATAATCTTTTGTGCCCTTAGAAAATAGTCTGGCAGTAAAAACTAGTTTAGGATATAATTGGCTGGCCATAGGGATATCTGTACCGCGGTGCAAGTCATGGTGACTTGTTTTGCTATGGTAGGATCATTGATCTCTATAGTAATTATCTGTATCTGTTATCTGTATCGATTATCTGTATCTGTTATCTGTTCTGTAGAGAAATGGTCCATTGGGATTATTTCTCAGTCTGTTGTGGCCCTATGGGGTCCATATCCCGTATATCCAATCTGAGTATTTCTGTCGGCACTGTTCTAGGGGCCTAAATATGAAAATAAGTTAAAAAGTATAAAAGATAAGAAGTGTTATAGTTCAGAACTAATGTGCATAAGAATTGTCCTCTTGTATAAGTACATCAAATGGTTAATAAATTGAAAGTTATAATATTGATGAGCATGTGATCCTTTAATTCTACATAAGCATTATATATCTATATATCTATGTATAGGTATGTATATCACTCTGTTATCGATCAAGTACATAGTATATGGCATATTATGGTATTAAGTAATATATTGTTCACCCTGTTAAGATTATTTTAACTATTACATGAAAGTGAATTTTGAATGTATACTATGTTTAAATGATGTAGATGTATGAAAGAGTTATGCCAGATGTCTTTTGTGGTAGAAATGAATGATGCATTGATTACTAAGTTATTAAGTTTTATTGCATATATAAGTAAGATGTTCTGTCACTTATGCCTGTGATTTATTGCTGAATGTAAGAATTGAGATCTAAGGTAATTTAAGGTATCAATTAGGAGTATTATCAACTTTGTACTTGTATAATTGATATTACATGTTTAAAAGATTTTCTTTAGATTATACTGTTCCACGCTAAGCTTTATAGCTTAGCACGGGTTTTGTTATCCGTGTAGGTAATAGGATAGGCTTGTTTTGGGTTAGGCAGCTGCTATGGTTCAGCCATCAGAAGAGGGGATCTAGTTTCAGGCAATTCACCTTTGAAGTTAATTGTTGTAGCATGGCAATTTTTATATGTAAATTACTTTTTATTTTGGAGTTTTATGGTGGTTTAAGAGTGTGATCTGTAATAATGAATTATCTTAAGAAATGTGATAAATGATGAGAATAGATGTATGAGATGCTTGTACAGATTATTTTTGTATTGTTGTGCCCCTGAAGGGCTGAGGAAAATTGTCTGATTTTCAGATGGATTATATAAGTTTTTAGGCGTTATATTGCCAGATTTTTATTTGGTAATTAGTCATTTGGACAATTATAGTGTTTTAATTTATAAATATTCCTTTTTGGACAAGCTTGGAATCGATGGGTTAGTTAAAAAAAAAATTTCCGGCTTATCACTTGTTTCAGTTAGACTGTTTAGTAACAGTGTTACATTTGGTGGTATCAGAGCTTAGGTTTAGTCTTTTCTGGGTAATGTGAGATTAGAAATATGTTTCTTGAAAGATTTGATGAATTGGTTAAGTGCAGATATCAATGTTCTGTGTTGTTCCAATATGGAATTGGATACTTTGTTATAAATGGTCGACCTATGATTTTGTTTATATTGGAGTAACTAGTAGGACTATAATTTTGAGATAGCAAGATGATATCGAGGGAATTTTCAGGATCTTTCACTATTTGATATTGGAAGTATTTATATATATTTATGTTCTGTGATTGAAGTATAGCATAAATGCTATTAATAAGCATGTCCGGGTCATTTATATATAGTGATTGAGGAAGAGTTATTTGTGTTCTGATAAGATTCTTATAGTTGAAATTGTTATGATGGTATGTAAAGGATGATAAGATGCTCTATATATTTGTCAGAGATTTCCTGATCAATGTGGGCAAGTGAATGTATTTCATCATTTTGGGATGGGATAAACATATATCATACATGAGAAAATTGCATACATGAACTCATTCATATATTACATAGCATTCCATATCAGTTGATAAGACATGAATAGCATCATATCATATTTCTGGCCCTAACTGAGAAGGAAAAACTGATAGAAAATATAGCGAGCATAAAAGTAACCAGATGCCAAGATAAGAGAACTATTGTTTTAGAAGGATGAGTTTGTTCATAGATAAAGAATAGTTGTAGGAAGTTGATAGCAATGATGGTACTGATTACCGATTTGAATTTCGAGGACGAAATTCTTTAAGGGGGAGAGAATTGTAATGTCCCAAAAATAACCCTAGTCGAAATTGCATGACTCAATATATTATTATTTGATTTAAATTGATTAAATATGTGAATTTAATATTGAAATAGTGAGGGCAAGTGATGATTTTAAATTAATTATGAATTGTTTGGTATTAATTGTAAGGGTAATTAGTATTTGTGGGGTATTTTTGTAAATGTATAAAAGTTAGGATTTAATATAAAGGAGAGGAAGAAGTTAAAATAACAAAAAATGAGGGTTAAAAATAAAAAAACAAGCAAAAGAAAAAAAGAAGAAATTAGAGGGGAGAAATCGGAAGGGAGCGACGGCAGCGGATCACCAGTACCGGTGATCGTCCGGCGGTAGCTCCGTCGCTACTGGTCTTGCAACTACTCTTCTCCGACGAGACCACCGTTCGCCTCTCGCAGATCAGAGCTCTTGGCGATGTGGGTGGTACCACAGGACTGCTGAGGGCGAGAGGAAGCTCCGGTGTCCTTTATTCCTCCTCTCTCGCCGGCGTTAGGGAGATCAAAAGTGTGGTGGCCGCTACCTTTCAGCGGGTCTTCCAGTGGATTGGGATGGCGGCAACGCGCGTGACCACCGCCGGCAGACTTGGGGTGGCGTGGACTCCATTCCGACACTGACTGTGTGTCTCTGGCGAAGCTCCGATAATCGGTCCGGCGAGCAACGGTAAAAGGTAGATTGAAGCTAATATTTTTGACTCTAAATAGGTATGGGATATTAAAGTTATCTCTTACAAATTCAGTTAAGTAAATTTTGAAATTATGAGAATTTGACTAATGTAGATTTAAATGTTTGTCTTGTATGTGCATTGATAGAGGTTAGGAATTATGTTTAAATTGGAATTGCAAGTATTGATAAAAATAAGAATTTGATGATTTTCTGCAGAGTATAGTGAAAGTAAATTACTTGATTTTGCGTGTGGATTCTTAAACTGTAACTGGCTTGTTTTGGAATAAGGTTATCAAGTTTTGAGTTTTAAGCTATTAGATGATTAAGAAATAATTATAGGTATGCAGGAATTCATCTGATTATGAGATTGGATTTAATTTAATTCCTGTCAAATTGAGGGAAAGGAAATCTATAGAAATGGAAATTGTAGTTTGACTTCTTTTGGTTGGAGTTTGTAGCTCTATTTAGTCAACTCGTGAAGTAATCCTACTGTAAGGTAGGTTTGAGAGAAATCGATAAATTGTTCCAAAGTTCATTTCTTGTTAATCAATCTAAGCATGGTTTTAAAAGAATGAAGTTGAATGTGTGTCATATGATTGTTAACTCGAAAGTAGGGTAACAATATAGAATATGGATTTTATTAAGGGTCAAGCATATTATGACGGTATATATAAGCCCTATAATTATATCCATTTAAAAGGTATGAAGTGGATAACTAGCATAAGATATTATGTTATGATATTGGTTTAATTTCTTGGATTAAATGCCATAATTTTTATTATTGGCTTATGATATTATAAATTAATACGTTAATAACTTTATTAGGTTATTACTATCGATAAGTGTTAGTTGACAAATGTCATGGATGTAGAGATAACCATATGAACCTATGGGTCATAGGTGAGTATTATCGAATGGCTAAGGATCCCTATAGGTTCTTTGGTATAATATGTGATATATGCAGGAGAATGTGTTCACATTAGAGGCATATAGGTTGTGAATTGCATATCTTAACTCTTATGATATTAGGAGAAAAACCTACATTTAAAATGTTTTGTATTTATACATGTTTATTTAAGTATAAAGTTATTTAAATCATGTATCTATATGTGATTTTGGAATGAACATAAGCCAGTTTAGACCCCAAACTGATATGGGATGACTGAAATGGGTGTTAGTCTTAGATTAGATACAACTTTAGTAATGGTTTTGCCATAACTAAACATGCTTAGTATGATATATGAACATAACATAAGGTAATATGATAAAGATTGTATTCTTAGACCCATGTGCTGCCCTGATAAAAACCTATAACTATAGTGTTTAACACTTACATGTATCGGCATATATTTATGTGTATTTATGTATTTATATATATGAATATGTAAAGACTTTATTTCTGTATGAATAGATGTTAAAACGATGTGAAATGGTATGAGTGTATACTATTCTCATTTTGTATATGACTTTATCAATATTGATATGATGATTATATGAACCTAATGTCTATAAGTATATCTATTACGTATAAACGAGAGATGATACGAGTAAGTACAACTACGCACAAGAGATAGTCATGACGAATCATAAAGGTACGTTTTTCATAGTGATAACAAGCTCAAGTGGCAGTACATGCACCTATAATTTATCTCATTGCATTTCCATACATACTATATTAAGATACTTAAGTAGGCATGATTATTACTAAGCATATCCAACTTATACCTTGAAATGATATTGTATGTTTGAATGGTTATATGAAATGGATGAGCAGGTGTGCTAACTGGAATAAGAAATTGAAGAGAGAATGCTAACAAGTATCCTATTATGTGTTAGTAATGAAACACTTGACTTTACGTAGGTTATATGCATTGTATGTTTGTACTTAGCTTAGGATCAAGCTTAAAGTTTATTGCTCTTTTACAGAGGTCTAATTATGATTGAATGCTGTACTCTCTTTCAATACTTTGTGAAATTATTATAGCTATCATGATTAATATAAGTATTGTCCACATATGGTTATTAGATTGTTTAAAGTAATTTGAAAGAATCTGTATAAAATAGATTCCTCTGATGACTGAAGAGTAAGTTAAAGAGAAATTGTTGAATTATTGTGAAATAATTCATGACAGAAGCGAAAGATGGTTCACAAACTGTACAAAAATATTGAAGATTCTGAATAACTGTATTTTCTGGATTGAAAAGGAATTGAAATGATGTGAAATTTGATAAATGTATTGAATGTAAATAATCTTTTGTGCCCTTAGAAAACAGTCTGGCAGTAAAAACTAGTTCAGGATATAATTGGCTGGCCATAGGGATATCTTTACCGCGGTGCAAGTCATGGTGACTTGCTTTGCCATGGTAGGATCATTGATCTCCATAGTAATTATCTGTATCTGTTATCTGTATCGGTCATCTGTATCTGTTATCTGTTCTGTAGAGAAATGGTCCATTGGGATTATTTCTCAGTCTGTTGTGGCCCTATGGGGTCCATATCCCGTATATCCAATCTGAGTATTTCTGTCGGCACTATTCTAGGGGCCTAAATATGAAAATAAGTTAAAAAAGTATAAAAGATAAGAAGTGTTATAGTTCAGAACTAATGTGCATAAGAATTGTCCTCTTGTATAAGTACATCAAATGGTTAATAAATTGAAAGTTATAATATTGATGAGCATGTGATCCTTTAATTCTACATAAGCATTATATATCTATATATCTATGTATAGGTATGTATATCACTCTGTTATCGATCAAGTACATAGTATATGGCACATTATGGTATTAAGTAATATATTGTTCACCCTGTTAAGATTATTTTAACGATTACATGAAAGTGAATTTTGAATGTATACTATGTTTAAATGATGTAGATGTATGAAAGAGTTATGCCAGATGTCTTTTGTGGTAGAAATGAATGATGCATTGATTACTAAGTTATTAAGTTTTATTGCCTATATAAGTAAGATGTTCTGTCACTTATGCCTGTGATTTATTGCTGAATGTAAGAATTGAGATCTAAGGTAATTTAAGGTATCAATTAGGAGTGTTATCAACTTTGTACTTGTATAATTGATATTACATGTTTAAAAGATTTTCTTTAGATTATACTGTTCCACGCTAAGCTTTATAGCTTAGCACGGGTTTTGTTATCCATGTAGGTAACATGATAGGCTTGTTTCGGGTTAGGCAGCTGCTATGGTTCAGCCATCAGAAGAGGGGATCTAGTTTCAGGCAATTCACCTTTGAAGTTCATTGTTGTAGCATGGCGATTTTTATATGTAAATTACTTTTTATTTTGGAGTTTTATGGTGGTTTAAGAGTGTGATTTGTAAGAATAAATTATCTTAAGAAATGTGATAAATGATGAGAATAGATGTATGAGATGCTTGTACAGATTATTTTTGTATTGTTGTGCCCCTGAAGGGCTGAGGAAAACTGTCTGATTTTTAGGTGGATTAGATAAGTTTTTAGGCGTTATATTGCCAAATTTTTATTTGGTAATTAGTCATTTGGACAATTATAGTGTTTTAATTTATAAGTATTCCTTTTTGGACAAGCTTGGAATCGATGGGTTAGTTAAAAAAAAAATTTCTGGCTTATCACTTGTTTCAGTTAGACTGTTTATTAACGGTGTTACACCACGTGTTAGGACTGTCTGACACATGGTGAAAGGTGGCACCACCTCAGTGGTCCACTTATCATCACTCCCCTATTGGGCACGTATCAGGATGGTTTGACACGTGGTGACACATGGCATCACCTCAGTATGCCACGTGTTAAACCTTTATTGGACCACATGTCAGAGTGACTTATCACTCTGGCAGAGGCCCACACATGAGGGATATGCATCCTACGTAGGCGGTGATGGAATATGACATGGTATGAATGTGATGATGGCACAGCGGAAAAACAAAAATTTTTCATCATACATACCATACAAATTCAAAGCAAGAATCAAAACATGCAATTTTAGGGTTTAAAACTTACAACTTTGGATGCCTTTTAAACCTTGAGTTTGGTGATGATCAGCAACCGAGATGACTTTATCCGCCTTAGATCTTGATCACCAATGCCAAGGAACAGCCTTTTACGCCACTCCCTTTATTCTCACACACACAATTGCACCGTCGGCTTAAAATCGAGATTGCTAGCTCTCTTTTAAGGTATTGTGTAATGGCTATAGTTTGAAGCTACAAAATTTGATTTTGTACTTCTCTTAGGTTGCTTTTACTACCCAAGATCATAAGAGAATGAGGAACTATCCTTTCTCCTTGTGAAAATTGGCTAAAAGAAAATTAATGAGAGAGAGAGAGAGTTCACGCCAAAAGCAAGGTGGCTAGGGTTTTTCTTTCTTTCACGCCAACTTCTCTCTTTTTTTTAGGGTTTTATTTCTTTTAATATATATGCTTATCCTTTGGCAAGTCATTGATCTGAATTCAACTATCCTAAGATAATTAATTCAAACTCTTTCACTTCCTAAAGATAAGTAATATATTTTGAATTAAACTCTTTTGAATTTAAATTCAAATTTGAAATAAAACATAAGACATTTAATTAAATGAAAACGCTTAATATAAATAATAAACATGTGCCGAAATTCCTTGATTTCCCTCTTGGAATTTCGGCCACTTAATCAATTATATAAGTGATTTAATTTAATTTAAATTCCTTTAGGCTTTAATACTCAATTAACTTAATTAATCTAACATAATTAATTAATTGAAATTAAACCTTGTGGGCTGAATTTCTCTCTCTCATGGACCAAAGCCCAATAGCAATTTTATAACCCATTACATACATTAATTTGACTTTAATTAAAAGCCCAAATTAATGCCCAATACTTAATTTAAGAATTTTAAGCCCAATGCTTTGTGTGCGATCCTATAGGTCCATTTAATGTTGGCAATGAATTAATAAATTAATTCAAAGGCTATATATATTCTCTAGCAAGATATTATAGCATTCCAAATTAAATAAAAATGCATATGGCATTTAGTGACCTAATGCAATTTTGCATAGTCCCTTACCCATAAATATCAGAATTAATATAAGGCATGGAACTAGTCATCTTTATATATATTAATTCCTTTCTTGATATTCCAGTGACACTGAACTCTCAGATAAATAATGATTATTCATTATTTCATCTCGGTATGGCCATACACTTCTCAGTTCACTGATCAAGTGGCCGATGATATTTTTCTCTCTTATTAAGAGGGGTAATCCCTTCACTTCTCTCATGCTCTCTAACATGAATCAATGCATACCCAATCATACCCGTACTTGTCACTCTGTTACGAGCATGTTAGGTGTATGTCAAAGTATACAGTAATTCATAAAGAGTTTCATAGAGATTTCAGGTCTAAGAACTCCGATACAAAACTTGCATATGAGAAACACTTATGACTTGTACCATGTAGTGTTCTCATGAGCGGATCGTATCCATATACCATGTTCTTTAACATGTATCTATGATCTCTTATTGACACTCTTGTCCTAATGATCTGTAAGACAGAACTCATAATATCAGAGAGAGCATACTAGTCTTAATTCATTGTTATTCCCATAACAATGACTGACTAGGGATATTTAGAATGATGTCTCATTTGTTTTAAGGTCTTACAACCATGTGCCTCACACATGATAACTTAAACCGAAACAACACTCTTGGATAGTTTTATCAATTGATATGCACAGGAATACAAAGGATAAAACAAATGCCTCATTTTATTAATTCAAAGTGCTTTATTACAATGCATTGGGGCTAGGACTTACACTAACAGGTGGCGCATGTAATCCATGCGCCGCCTTAGAGGTCGATTCAAGTCTTCAAAATTTTTTTGGTAGGAGTTTTTTAGGGTCCAGAAACTTGATGGTGAGGTTAAAATTCAAAAATTATGACTATTAAATATGGTTACAGGCTTTTTACATAATTTTCGGTGTACACATACATATAAAAATTAAATTCCAAAAATGACATGAAAATTACATGAAAATCAAAATTTTTGTGTTCATGCTACTTAATTAGATATTCCAATTTCATATAAATTATAGATCTAAAATTAAAATATGCCAGAATGTAACAAAATGGAGTTTTGATACCAATGTTAGGAACTCTATGCACCCAAAAAAAGCATAGATCAGATATTACTGGTAAACACATTTACCTCTTGTAGTGCATAACCCTTTGACACGAGCGAAAGTGAGGGATCTTTACTTTCACGTCACTGGTATGAGATTTCGACTATGAGCATGCACACCGAGAAAAAAGAGACTATTTCACGATCTAAATGCCTCTTGGAGAGAGATATTAGTTTATATGTAGGGGGATAATATTAATTATAGAGAGGATTCAGTGTGTAATCTCATATAGGTTTACTAAAAACCTACCTATAGAGTTAATGAAAAGTTAAAATCACAATTAAACTCTTATTCCTATTTTAATTAGGAATCAATTATCCTAACCTAAATAGGATAATTATGTTAGAGTTATTGACGCACCCAAACTCTATACTTAAAAATTTTAACATATAAATTTAAGAAATTATACAATTTGTAATATTATTTTTAATAGTTAAAAATACTTTAGAAATAAAAAAATAAAAAATTAAATATAATATCTGTGAGGCCCTTAATTGTACCTTAGAAGGAATACTAAGCAATGAATAACGTGTTTAAATGGCAATGTGATCTATTTGTGCATGTTTAATTGATGTTACTATAAGTTGGGACCTAGGAGAAATTATTTTCAATGAGAGGGGCAAAATGATCATTTTACATTAGACCATGTGTACATAAATTAAGAGAAAATGTGGAATTGAGGGCTTAATTAAAAAGTAATAGGGTAAGTTTTATGGCAAAAATAGAAATTAAAGGAAACTAGCGAGCTAAGTGTAAATTCACAAGAGTCTCCCAAATGGACCAATAGGAGTTTGGCATCTAGCTTCTCTAGAAAACTCTTGAAAGCTGAAGAGAAATGGGGGTATTTAAGGAGACATGGATGGCTATCTCAAAGCCGGATTCCCAGCAACTCTAACCCTTAAATAACCCATAAAATCTTCTTTTCACACTTTTATTTCATTCATTGTAAAAGAAAGGAAGCTAGTGGCTAAGATTCTAAGGTAAACATATATTCTACTTTTCCTCTTCTTTGTGTATGTGGAGATTAAATTAAAGAAAGATATATTTATATTTATAGCCATAATCTTCTCCATGTAGAAGGAGAAGGGAGCAAAAGAAAAGGGAAAGAAGTTCAACAAGGGTGAAGAAGGAGTTTGGACTTGCTTATAAGGTATGGGAACTTTTCATCTCATGTATATATGTGTGGCTATATAGGAGAAATATTGGGTGTGTAATAGAGGTTATAATAAAGTATTAGCCTTAAAATTTGATGGGAACCGAATTGGCAAAGGAATCCTTAAGATACCTAAAATCTATCTTAGGATTTACGGGAACTACTCGGACTGTTTGGGCTCTATCTCAAGTTATAGAAATGAAAATTAAGTGATTCTAGTTGCTATGAAAACTAGACTCATATACTATATTTTATATAAAGAACACGAAAATTGAATTCCCTTGTATGATGATGAAAATTGGACTTGAATTTTGCTTGTGGCTGCTGCTCTATCAATAGGAGCAGTTTATGTTGTTCAATGAATATTTAGAGATTTATAGGTTGGATTTGGGTTATGTTTGATGTTTTGGAAACTATAACGATAGAGGAATAAGTTTATAGAAGGCCATTTTGGCTAAAAATCTTGTTTTATAGGTTTAAAAGCATGTATAAATCGAGATTTGAAATCTGTCTCTTAGCAGAATGGATCTCACGATCAGCAAAAAATTTGTGATGATTGTGACCTAGTCCATTTTTCAGTCCACAACCTTACAAACACCTATATCATGATCAGCAGGTATTTGGTATTGGCTGTGACCCCATCCCATGACCTTAGGTCATGGTCAGCATCCTTTGGTACTGACCGTGAGCTATTCCAGGCTCAGTCCAGAATCAAAGTGACACCTATGTCACGATTAGCAGCTATTAGGTACTGATCGTGATCCTCCCTTATCCCAACTTGAACATGATTTTTAAGACTCAAATAGATACCCAAGTCTACCTAATCCTCTCTAAGTACTTTAGATCATTTTAAACATAAAATTTATGGTGATGTATGACATTAAACATGTGAAATGTATAAGGAAATACAAGAGTAAGGTTATATCATTTGATACATGAATATGTTTACATAAATAAAATGGCATTATGATAATTAGGGGTGTTCAAATTTGGGGTAACCCATTTAAATCATTTAATCCAACCCACTTAGTCCATTTTTTTTATAATTATAGTGGGTTATTGTAAACCATATAACCCATTCTAACATTTTAAAAATATACATGTGGGTTATGGGTTATTATATAACCCAATCAATTAACCCACATTACACTATTCTTCAAATACACTCTCACTTGCACTTTGTTTTTACTCATCTATTTTCAATTTTTATTATTTCATTTAAATTTTGTTCAAAATCAATAAAATTTCTTCAAAAATATTTCTAATGATGCTCTAATAGTATTCAAAGTTCTGATACTATAATGAATATGAAAAATTAAGGTAAGTTAAAAATTTCAAAAATTTTGGTCTTCAAAGTAATTTCAAGATCCATTAATAGCTCTGTGTCACCTGGTACAATAAGAAATTTTTTAGTATATAAAGTCTGATTAGAAGCACTTTAGAGTATATATATATATATATATATATATATATATATATATATATATATATATATATATATATATATATATATATATATATTTGAATTTTTAAAATAAAAAATAAATTTTGATAGAAAAGATTAATTTTAAAGTAAAAATATAATTATGAAATTTTATGGGAACATGATGCTGACAAATTCTTTGTTGATCATTGTACAAAGGGTTCGTAATTAGAATCATTTAAAAACAATCTAAATAATTGTATATTCAATCCACCTAAGCTATCACTCTGCGTAGATGGTCAATGCTTTATTTAACAGTCATGATTTAATGTGCAATGTGTGGTACCATAGTAGACTGAATACTCATTGTTGGAAGGAAATTTCTTGTTTAAATTTGGTTTAGATAAACTATATGGTTCGCCGCCAAACTCATTTTTCAACCAATTTTGTATAGATTACAATGTATTATTAGTTTAATTTATAAAATTCATCCTAAATCGAATTTAGGAAAGAAAAAAAACTCTAGATGAATACGGCAAGTATAGTTAAACACAAGAAAATTTTTTATTTAAACCCGATTTAAATAAATTGTATGAATCAAACCAATAGTGTATTGCTAATTATGTATGTTAACTGCCATTGTTCTTATTTTTCAAACCATTTTTATGTAAATGACCATGTATTTTTAGTTTGGTCTATAAAATTTGTTTAGACAAACTCCAGAATAGACATAAAAAAAAAAAGAAATTATATGTAATGCAACTATACAATCGAAGAAATTTGCAATTTCGTATCTTTTAGCTACATCCATCCTGGAAAATAACATAAGAACAATGTTAGTGTTATTAATTATGAAGTAATTAGCAATTATTAGTGTTAATTATGAGGTTAATTTTGAGGTATTTTAAAAAAATATTTATAAAAATAAAATTAATTCTTTATATCTAAAAATATATAAATATGAATACTTTATATGTTTATAATATAATATAAAAAATTAACATAACCCATATAACCCACATAAACTAACCAATCCAATATAAAAAATTTTAATACATAACCCACCTGGTTTGAGTTGAACCCAATCCATTTAACAATTTAGGTGAGTTGAAGAGAAAACCAATTGTAACCCACCCAATCCACATTTGAACACCCCTAATGATAATTGTACACTTGTGATTATGGCTATGCCATGATAATTAAAGGACCTTACTATAGTGTTTGATTTATTATACAATATAATGAGCTATGCACTATGAATCAAATGATATATGAAATATGAACAACTGCCTGCACATAGAATTTGATTATGGATTGATAGGCATGCCTATAGGGTTACAGTCGCAGCTGCTACAGTTTTGATCTTGTTTGGGTCCATAGTATATCCCCATTGGAACCATAATTTTGATCTTATTTGGATCCACGTATTTAATACTTTTGGATATTTATATGTTCGATACCTACGGGTATTTAGTGATATTTATATGTTCCATACCCACAAAATTTAAGTAGGCATTTCACAATGTAAAATGAATAGTATATGCTTAATGATAAAGAATGACTGGCTAATTATGATTTATCAGTTATACATAAATATTACATGATTAAATATGAAATGTTGTTTAATGATGTAATTGTATCTTAATATTATTATTGCTTGTTGTGTATTGAGGAACACCACTATGAGTGGTTGTCCACATGCATATTGTTCCTCACTAAACTGTATAGCTTAGCACGATTGTTTATCCGTGTAGGTACTCCAGATAGGCCCTTGCTATAGGGACAAGGTCAACATCAATAAAAGTAAAGCCAACACCAGTTAGGAAAATTTTGGATGTATAAAGTTGTGCAATCTTTTTGGTTATGCACAATATTGTATATTTCTTACATTTGAAAGTGATGTAATGAAAGTATATTGTAAAGAATAACTCAGACTACAGTTATGATGTATTAAAACTTAGACTTATGATGCCTATTTCTATGCATGAACATAATGATGAATTATAGCAAATTGCATGACATGTGAATGAATGGGTTATTATATGTATTGTTGTAATAAAGGCTTTAAAATAAGTAATAGAAATCTGGTTAGATTAGTATGGTCCTTACAATATCCATTAAAAAATAAAAATAAAAATAAAATTTTTATAATTAATTATAAAAATTAAATATTCAATATGAAACTAACAAAAGAGTGCTATTTATGCACAAATAATGAATAAATAATAGTAATAAAAAATAATTTCAATATTTATTTACTAAAAATATGTATTATAATAATATTATATAAAATTATATATTATAATATTTATAAATACAAAAATATTGAAAAATTTAAGTGTAAAGTTTAAAATTTAAAATATAATATATAAAATATATATAAATCAGTTAAAATATATATAGAACTATTAGTTAACAGTTAATCGTCGATTTTTAAAAGTAAAAAACGTAAATTTAGGCTCTATTCAGGGTGAATATTATTTTAAGTTTTTCCTTTTTTTTCTTAAAATAAATTAAAAACACATTCGCATAAATTTTAGTTTTATGTTTTTGTTAAAATAAATACAAAATGTGTTTTAAGATTAAAAAATAAAAAAACTAGAAACCACAAAAGATGGGTTTTTCAATTTCCTTTTCGTTTCTCTACAAAATATCTTTTTGCTCGTATGGATCGTATTCTATTCCATGTTGTCAATCTATTCCACGTAATTCATTCATTTTGTTCTTTCCACACATGTCGATTTTGAGATAAAATTTGAAAGTTGAAGTTCGTTTGATCTTTTTGACATAGATAAAAATGGTGATAAAAAAAAACGAGACTGAAGAAAAAGTAAATCGAATGTAGGAGGGCCACATAAAAATGGATCTAATGAGTGATTGTTACTGATTTATTGATTATATATGTCGTTTGAACCTAAAACACCACACCACACGACAGGACAGAGGCGTTAGTGTTTGGATTTTATTTATGTAGGAGAGAAAAGTATAAAAATAGAGAAACTTGGCAAAAAACTTTAGAAGTCAATAAATTTGGCCTTTTTTACCATTTATTTAATTATAGAACTTACATATTTATACTAAAATGTACAACAAACATAACAAAAATATTCCTAAAAATATGAATATAAAATAATAAAATTAAATTCAAAATTAAATATAATAAATCATAACTTTTCTATTTATTCTAATTGACTCATTTTCAACACTCCTTTTTGAGTCAATTGCTGCAAAAAAAATGATTTAAAATGCATATGGATTTTATTTTTCATTATTATGAGGCATAATATGATTCATAATTATAGGAATATAAGCTTGGCACATTTTTGTTATTGTAGGACATAGGCATTTTTGTTGTTGTAGTTATAAATATGGCATATGTTTTTTTTTATTGTAGGGTATAGGCATGACATATTTTTTTTTTTTGTTGGAAGGTATGGACATGGGCATAAGCATGGTTTTCATTTTTTTTTTGAATAAGTAATCCTCCTCCTATCTTTCATTCACTGCAATTTTGGCTTCATTTGTTGGGTTTGATATTTGACATCCACCAACACTTGTATTGCAGGTGATTTGTCTTCTTGTAATGCGAACAAGGTGTATTATTTTCTTCATTGACATTGCTTGAAAAACTTGATCCTTCCATGTGTAACTTTTTGTATGTGTATTTTTTGATTCTCGAAAAAGAAGGCTCTGATACCAAATGTTAAATTTTATTTATGTAGGAGAGAAAAGTATAAAAATAGAGAAACTTGACAAAGAACTTTAGAACTCAATAAACTTGGCCTTTTTTATCATTTATTTAATTATAGAACTTACATATTTATACTAAAATGTGCAACAAATATAACAAAAATATTCCTAAAAATATGAATATAAAACAATAAAATCAAATTTAAATTTAAATATAACAAATCCTAACTTTTCTACTTATTCTAATTAACTCATTCTCAATCGTCAGCAGTAAACTGAGGAAATCACCGTGGTATAGACTTCCGTCAACACCAACCAGGTACAGCTTGGGCGTTGGTGCTCTAAGCTCGTGGATCGTGCTTTCCGTCTAATTTTTGGCGAAGCCAACCTAATATTTCCTTTGTTCTTCTCATCAATGAACTTCAATCTAATTCTCATAATTTTCCTTCTCAATATGCAGTATTTGTCTCGGGTCAAATCTCCCTGTTTCTTATAATAGAGGCAAAGGTCTCTTTGTTCAAAAATTTTTACATTGGAATTTTATTAAACTGGTAACTGATATTATTAGGTTCAAAAGCTCGCAGATGAGCTGTCCCTTGACCAAGGACACGCGCAAGAAGGTGAAAAATGGAAAAAGCCAAGTTTATCAATAATTTCATATATGTTTTTACATAAAAAATGGTTCAGGTAAAAGTAATTTTTCAAAAAAATAAAATAAAAAATGAAAATAATGTTTTGGTTTTTGAAGAATCAAAATCCAAAAATTCACAATTATTGTTTAAAAAAAATCCACAATTATTTCGGATAAAATCAATTCGATTTTAAATCAATTTTTTCATACTTGATATGTGAATGCCGTGCGCTCTGCATTATCAAATTAATATATTTTTTTAATTTGATCCGATGGTGCACAATATGCAATGCAAATTAATATTTTTTTTTTAATTTGATACGATGGTGCACAATATGCATTGCAAATTAATATTTTTTTTTTTAATTTGATCCGATGGTGCACAAGATGCAGTGGATCTACCGCATATTGTGCATGGAATCGTTGTCTCTAGTGGAGGAGTTAATCAACTCCTGAAAATAAAGGTATGTCAAATAACTAATACGAAACTAAAGATAATTGGTTTTTCTTGAGTAACCATATATATATATATATATATAATAATAAAATGTTATAAATTAAAAGCTTTAAACTTAATTTTAATATGTAAAATTTAAAATACTTTTTAAATTAATTAATATGATATATATTATAAAGTATACTTTCTTTTTATTTTTAGCTACAGACGTATATTATCCACCTAAAATACGTTATGATATGTCCATAAATTCGGTTTGAAAGCATATGCATGGCTTGATTGGATTAAAGAAAAAAATGAAAAATTATTTTATACCAATTGGGGTCGTTGTATGCTTATACACCGAATTCATGAATTCACCGAATTAAGTATCTGTCCGTATATTTAAATTCATTATATTTGTACATATATTTAAATGCATTATATAATTTAAAATGGAATTTTTCTTAAAACATATCCCTCGTTACCTTCCAAATTGATGGCTAAATATATAAAATATCCCTTAAACTTGTATTTATTTTTATAATTGATATATGAACTTTTAACGTATTTATATCGCTGTTTGAACCTAAAATATTATTATAAATCACAGCCTAAACTTTAAATAACAATAATAATTTATGGCTCAACTTCAATTAATATTAACATATAATAATAGATATTGTTACTGAGAATAACTTTTCATTTCTATAACTTCTTTCTATTGTTCAATGCCATTATTTATTGAAAATCAATTTGAAAATTGATATTATGTTTACTAAAGTTTGGCCATATTAACCAATATTAGATAATTAATTAATTTTTGTTGATGCAAAAAAGAAGTAAATAATAGATTAATGAATGCCATACTAAAGTGAGTAGTAATAGGAAAAATACATGTAAATTTATACTTCTAATTAAAATAACTATTTATTTTTAATTTTTATGGAATACAAATCGTGCAAATTAATTTGAAATGGATGAAGTATTAAGTACTTTAATAATTAAAAAAATGTCTTCTTTTGTTTTTTTTAAAAAGTTTGTATATCCTAATTAATTATGGATTACCTTTTGAAACAAAAAATATTATATAATATTATAAAATAGAACGAGTCTACAAACATTACCACATCCTTTTGTATTTTCTACATATTGTTTTGCCAATACCATTATATGCACGGATATTTGGACCACCAATAGTTAACTTCTAAGCTCACTTTATTCACATCTAAATTTTACCAATTGTCTCACTTTGTTTCTACTACTATTAGTTCGGCCATTGGAACCCTATATACTTGAATCTTATAAAACAAACAAGTTTAATTGAACATATCCTCATATCATCTTGTGAAACATAATCTCCAATCCTTTTTTAGCACACTTGTTGGTTTTTACATTTAAATTTCAAAGCTTTTCTTATAGTTTATGCCAAAAAGTAAAATAGCCCTTTGAATTTACTTTCATAGTCAAGTAAACTTTTCATGTTTCCCATTAAACCAATTTAACCTTAAATAATAAGCATTTGGTCAAATATGCTCTAATGTAATGGTTCATTCAATTTAACTAATAAAACACTCAACTGTTGAAATTGTGGTAGATTAAAATGGTTAATTAGCTACAAGAAAGATATTGTGACATTAACATGTTAATGTGAAAGAAATGGATAATGCATTATATATATATATATATATATATATATATATATATATATATATATATATATATATTAAGGAGCTCATTTGACATCATAAGCTATGTAATATATATCCATAGTTGAATGAAAAATGGAAAAAATATATATATTATTTTTTAATTTACCCGTCTATAGGGAAAGAGGTCCACCATAACATAAAAGGAAAAAAAAAGAAAATTAGTTTGCCCTAAAATAGAATTTTGGTAACGAGTGGAGGGCTTGACATAAGACCAACTCAGCATTCTTAGACCACTGAAAGCGAACTGGGTGAGTGAACTGATGACTCAAACGAAATGGAAGACATTTGGGGACGGTGGAGCCGGCCGCACATGAAGTAGCAACTAAGAGTAAGAGTTAGCCTAGTCAAAGAATTAATAACAAGGATTTGAACATTTATAGGAGTAACTGAATCGTAACTGCCACTGAGGTTATGTTGCGATTCGGTTACGTGGGTTTGAAGTTAATATTTTGTCGTAATAATTTTTGGTCTTCGCCAAAACTAAGCTTTCATTTTCATGATTTCTTTGGCTTTCTAAATAGTCATCACCAGATCTTTTGCCGTTTCCGTGAGACTATAAAATTGTAGAATTTTGCTATCTTACCCCTACATTTTAATGTATTTAACATGCTTACTGTTTCAGTTTCAGGGGCCAAAACTATAAACTTATGTTTCTCAAATATTATTAAAGATATAAGTAAAAAATTTGAATAGAATTATATATATATATTCTCCTCATTAAAAGTTTCATATGATATTTTTAAATATTCAAAATAAAGTATTTTGTTATTCTTATGAGTCTATTAAATATAAATTTAAATTAACTAGATTAATGAATGTTAAATATTTTATAGTTTCTTTAATAATAAAAAATGAATTTAGTCATCTAATGTTGGATTTAAGCATCAAATCAATATTAAATACTATGTGAAATTTAAGATTAAAGGAAACGTTGCTCTCGTCAAGACCCCGAAGATAACCATAAAGGTCCATATTTTATTATTTAATTCTGAATTTAATTATTTGTCCATTTAAACATATGCATTCACTATAAAGAATTTATTTAATTTCAAAATTTGAATCGATTTTAATTTTTAATTCATCACTCTTACTTCAATAATTCTTATAATTATTGCTTAATTCATTTTGAGCCCGAAAAATCTTTAGATCGTCGTATTATTAGTTTGTTTAAAAACTCAAGACTAACTATTAGTTCGGTCCTATTAATTATAGTATCAATTTTTTTTTTAAAAAGAAAAAAAAAAGCAAAAATACTCGTATGCTCTTAATCTATTCCGTTTGCAGATTAAGACTATATTAAAGGATCAACTAAAAGTAGTTGGCCATCATTCATTGGCTGCATGTTGGCTCATTCGGACTTGTATAAATATAAAATTTATCAATATATAACTTCAAAATATAATTTAATCTATATAAAATTTAAAGGAAAAAAAGTTTTATTTTTGAAAAAAGAGGAGAGTATTAAAGTAAATTACAACATTATACCCTAATTGTAAAACTTGCGATTGGTTAGATGTTGCAAGCAAGAAAAATCCTAGGGGGGTAGAAAAGTAAAAAGGCGCATAGTGATTATATGCATCTATAAAAACCAAACCAAGCCATCAAAAAAAAAACCCAAACCAAGCCTACATGGGGATCAGCACTTAGCAGAGAATGACTTAATTTTGACCCACTCTTCCTTCTGTCTCTTCGTTTCCTCTTTCATACGCTCAGCTCGCCATGGTCATGGCTATCGATGGCGCTTTTGAGCTCGACTTTTCGGGTTACAGCACCACCTCCACCACCACCCCAACCACCTCCACCGAAAACGACCACTGTAACTGGAACCACTGGTCTCCACTGGTCGACTGGGAAGCTCTCTCCGCTCATCAACACGATGATTTTCACGATTTGATCGAGTCCATGATTGATGATGAAGGATTGTATCACACCAATAATAAGCCCTGTAACTCTATCTCTAGTGTTTCTAACGATACCGTGACCGTCATGGTGGATGACGACACTAACGGCAGTGATTTTGAGGGGTTGAGGCTAGTCCACCTACTATTGGCCGCGGCTGAGGCCCTCACCGGCTTTAACAAGAGCCGTGATCTGGCTCGGGTGATATTGGTTCGGCTCAAGGAGTTGGTTTCCCCTAATGACGGAACCAACATGGAACGATTAGCAGCTTATTTCACCGACGCCTTACAAACTTTACTCGAAGGAACCGGAGGCAATAAGCATTTCATAAGCAACGGACCTTATCACCACCACCACCGCGACGACCGCAACCACCAGGCCGACGTTCTGGCGGCGTTTCAGCTTCTCCAAGACATGTCTCCTTATGTAAAATTTGGCCATTTCACGGCCAATCAAGCTATTCTTGAAGCCGTGGCTCAAGATAGAAGAATCCACATAGTGGATTATGACATTATGGAAGGTATCCAATGGGCTTCATTGATGCAATCTTTGGTGTCAAGAAAAGACGGTCCACCTAATCCACATCTTAGGATTACGGCGGTGTCGCGTGGTGGCAGTGGCCGGAAATCAATCGGGACTGTTCAAGAAACCGGGCGGCGTTTGGTGGCCTTCGCCGCCTCTATTGGTCAACCTTTTTCTTTCCACCAGTGTAGGTTAGACTCCGACGAGACTTTTAGGCCTTCCTCTTTAAAACTAGTTAGAGGAGAAGCTTTAGTCATGAATTGTATGCTCCATCTTCCTCATTTCAGTTATCGGGCCCCCGACTCAGTTGCTTCGTTCTTATCCGGAGCCAAGAGTCTGAACCCGAGATTAGTTACTTTAGTGGAAGAAGAAGTGGGACCCGTCGGAGATGGAGGGTTTGTAGGGCGGTTTATGGACTCCTTACATCACTACTCGGCCGTGTACGACTCACTGGAAGCGGGTTTTCCGATGCAGAGTCGGGCTCGCGCACTGGTGGAAAGAGTGTTCTTGGGGCCCAAAATATCTGGGTCATTGGCTCGGATCTACAGGGCACGTGGCGAGGAGGAGGGGAGTTCGTGGTGGGAGTGGTTGAATGCGGTAGGGTTTACGCGAGCAAATATAAGCTTTGCGAATCATTGCCAAGCAAAGTTATTGTTAGGATTATTCAACGATGGATATAGAGTGGAAGAAATAGGAAGCAATAGACTAGTGCTTGGGTGGAAATCAAGACGTATATTATCTGCTTCTGTTTGGAATTCTCCACCGTCTGATCAATCTGATGGGTAAATTAACCAAATATCAATTTCATTCTATTATTGTTTTTTTTTAATGCTTAATAGCTTGCAAGCCCATGGGTGTGATGTTGAGATTGTTGAAGTCCATTCTGTCATATTTTAAACCAAAAATAATGTGTTCCTAATCACAATATTTTGTATATTTATTGAGCAATTGCGGCTGTTGGAGCTTTTTTTCAGAGTTAATTGCATGTATTATGTCATTTTCGATTACCTAATAGGCATGTAATATTAGTATAATTGAAAGAGCCCAGCGATGCCAAAGCTAAGAATCCTGTAATTACCTTATAGGTAAGGTATTTTCAGACTCCGGTTATTGAAATTATAAAAAGTTACCGTAACCGAGAGACGAGTACTTTTATGATTAAATGAGCGATCAAGCGTTAAAGACTAAAATAATGAGAGAAGAAATGTATAGAAGCACATTTATAAATTTAATTCCTAGTGTGACCAAAGGCTAATCATGGTTATCTTTATCTTAGTTAAGTTGATCTTAATTAGGAAATAATTGGGCCTTTAAATAAAATTGGGTTTTGGAGCCTCTACCCGATAAAGGAAAAAACAAAAAAAGGATAAAAAAGTAAATAATACTATCAATTGAGTAGGAATAAACATGAATCGATTGATCGGTCCATAAATAAAAAAATTAATCAGTCCATTAATATCGATTTTTTAAAATTTTAATAATTAATCAGTCCGTTACATTCGGTTAACCAGTCTATCAATTTCAGTTTTTCGGTTTGATTAACCAATATTTTTCGGTTAACTATTAAAATTTATAACATAAAATTATATAAAAAAATAGATAAAGTTTAATTCAATTTTTAATGTATAAATTAATTTAATATAAAAATTACGAAATAAATATAATTTACTAGCCAAAATTCATGTTTTATAAATTAATAGCTAATATTATAAAATAGATTTGATATTTATTGAAAATTACTATATTTGATTTTAAGTCAAATAAAATTTTGGATAATAATGTAATTAAATGCTATTAAGTAAAATATGAATATCAATATATGATAAAAAAAATTATATAAAAGTTAATTGTATACTATATATAAATATTGCTATATAATTAAAGAGAATGATATAATATAAATTTAGTTTAAAATACTATATAAATTTTATAGAAAATATAAAAAAATTAAGGTATAAAAATAAAAATATAATTTAAATATATTTTAAAATATTATTTTATATAAATTTTAGAGAGAAATAGAGAAAAATTGAAGATATAAAAATAATATATATATGAACCGGTTAACCGTAAACTAACGGTTAACCGGTATTTAAAAACTTAAGCCGTAATCATTAACAAAAAATGTAAAAATTAAAAATCGTAATCGAGTTCATCGGATCGATTAACCATAAAAATCGATTCGATTTCGGATCGATGTTGCGATTAACCATATTTTTGGTTTGTTTGCTCATCCCTGCAATTGAGTATATAAAATTATAAACTTTTGTTAATATTAACACTATAACATTAGTACACTTCCGGTATCTTGATATGCTTATAAATTACATAGAGATTTGTTGAGTTATAACTTGTAAATGCAGAAGATGGTTTGTATAATTTATATTAGGCCAAACTTATAATTTTGATCTCAATGTTGGATAAAAAAGATAATTTTATCCATAATATTTCACTTTAAAATTATGAGAATTTTGTCCTCTTTTAATAATTTCTTGATATGAGACGCTCAAATAATAATACTTGTATTATAAAATGAATAATTTTTTTTCAATTTTAATTAAAATAATAAAGATAACATTGCATCAATTAAAATATTAAAATAAAATTACCATTTTTATCAAAGATTAGGAGGCAAATTTGCACTTTAAACCTTTATATAATTACCGTGCCAAATTTGCACTTCTTCTTTTGTGTGCCAAATTTAATTTTTTCTCAATACATTTTCTAAGCTTCTCTAATTTGTTTCAAATCCACAGTCTCTCGCATAATGCATTTTGTTTGAATAAAATATTATGAAATTTGACGATAAAAATGCTACTTTACTAACATCCATAAAAGATGGAATTTGACATTTTCTGCTGTAATCTTTAAAATAATAATTATTTATTGATATAGATGAATTTGGAAGACATTTGCGTAGAAATTGAAGAAGAAAATACTTAAAACTATGCATCACGGGCACAATCTAAAAGCAAGATATAATATAAGTTTTTGCCATTATAGGCGATTATGTTAAAAAATCTTTATACTTCAAATCATACTTGGAAAAGTAAGTTCTGGCCCTGCAATATAATATTAAATATTTCCAACTTGAGCAATCGAACATCAAAATAATTGGCTAATGGATAATTTATAAATATAGAAACACATTATATAAATTATTTCAGATGGTTTTTTCAAACCTTTTTAAACTTTCTAATCTCGACGTTGCCTTTTTATTTTATATGATAATGAGAAGGAAACCAAATCGTGAGACGATTGGTGATTCATAAAGTCGCTTACAACTCTTAACAATCAATTAATTAAAAAAAAATTTAAAAAATGTAACTGCCTACTGATATACTCAATTAATTAGAAAACTTTAAAGAAAGAATATATCTATCCAGTGACATGCTAAATCCTTTTAATCGTGTTTAGTGGTATCTCTGTTAATAAGCTGAATTAAATGTAATTTAAATAGGTGAAAATTTGATAATTATTTTGACTAATTAAGATTTAATTTTTATTTTCTGTTATTAAGATGTAATTCTCTCCCTATATATATAAACTATGTTTATGTCTATATTAAATGCTTCTCGTGCTTAACTGATTAATCAATTTTTAGTTATGAGAAGTTATGTGAATTACAAAAGTCCTAGCGGTCAGTTCACATTAACTTGTAAGGGGATCTTTATGAATATATTTACTCTGTAGTCATACGCTGAAATTGGATTCAACAAGAGGCAGCTACATATACACATTTTTAGAGATTTTTTCACTCTTGCAGTCAGTGATTTAGTTTGAAAAGTAAGCAATATTCTTACTGAATCTTTAAAATCAACTTTTGATCGCTCAGCAAGAATATGCCATATGCCACCTACTTAACTTTTTGAATTCCAACGGCTGCCCATATTTTCATTTGCCTTGGCAAATGTAATATCATATAAAATTATACATTTATTTATTACTTTATAGCAGCCACTGCTTACCTGCTCCTGCTATTCTCGTATTTCTTTCTATTCAATCTCCAAATAAATACGATAAAAATAAAATAAAATAAAATCTCCAAACACATATTATTTTTTCAAGTAAAACCTACTATATTGATAACAATTCAAATTCACTGGATTGCTATCTAGGTCAAATTTGGACGACAACATCCTTCATAGCTACTTGAGTGCTTGAAAACAGAGAATTCCAGCAAGATTTTTGACGAAAGAAAATTCCGACAATCAAGTCAGTGTAATGTTTAAAGAGTGATTATAAGAGTAAAATTGGCTAAAAAGAGAAAATACTTGAAATCCAACCTATTTATAGAGATGCAAATCCTATTTTAATTAGGATTCAATTTCCTAACAGAGATGGATTCCTATCGTCAACAGAAAAGCAATTTTAGGAAGACATATAATTTGATCAGTACACTAAGCTGATATTCCAGAATAGGAATTCTATCGACTTTAGGCAGCTAAAAGCCCTTATCCAAGTGTAACTTCTTAAGATGACCTCGTCAAGGTACCGGTTCGGATCTAGATTGGACCGAGCAACTAATAGTCGGGCTACTCAATGGAGCCAGACTAAGCAGTCCGGTTATCATAAGTCCCTCCCTTTGAAATACAAGATATTTATATCGAGGAGATATTACAACTGCTAGGATGCTGACAGGTTTGCCACATGTTCAAAATGAGATGCCCCTTCGATCTCTGCAATAATAATGACTATAATGGAGTCTCTTCGATTAGTAGAGGGAGCTCGCCTAAAATAAGATAGATATTTATGAACAGCTCGATCCCTTCACTCTTAGAGGATATTAGAAGAAACAATGTAACTGATTTTACTTTTGTAAAGCTAAAATCTATTATATTCTCATTGTGCTCTGATTTTGCATTTATAAAGAGGGCAAACAAACAATCTTTGAATGACAAAATGCACGTACAAGTGTGGCACAAGCTCAAGCAAAGGTGAGCCAAGTTCAAGTTACTCCTATTATTTTTGAGAGTCCGACACCAATTCTTCCCACCGTCACCCTTTGAAAAATGGTCCATCCAATGCCATCATTATATTATATGCATCTCCACGATCCAATTCATCTCCAAAAACTAATCCATCTCTACTAGTCGGTTCCAGTAGGCCTTTGGCCCTCCTTCCTGGTTCTTTAGTCTCTCAATCCCTAGAAAAAGGGTTATCCTTCCCTCTTCCAAACTGGATAGAGAGACTTAACAAGCTGATATATGAAGTTCGAGCATTTTAACAACAAAATGCTTGGTCTTATTGCTTATCGAATCTCAACTTCATAAGTTTATTCCACCTCATTACTTACATATCAAATGAGGTAACACCTTTGATGAACCTGTAAGCTGATCATCTTTCTAGGGTTATACGGAAGCACCAAGTCGAGGTACGGTTTTCGAATACCTTTTACCTTTATTTTTCTTGATTGAAGTGCACAAATATGGTTTTTACGTATAACTCAATTTTGTCAATTGTTATTATTGGTAAGATGAGTAAGTTGTTGAATCTACTTAAAGAGTAAAAGAAAACTACTATTGAGCTAAAAAAGAAGCTTAAAAATTCAGCGGGCAGCCGATATGTAATGACTATACTAAATTAACCTGATTACTGTTACTAATCACATTTCATTAATCCATAATACATGGGATTACATCAATCAAATCAACTATCATATATCTTAACATGTGTATAATCTGTTAAAGAAGTATGTATATATATATATATATATATATATATATATATATATATATATATATATATATATATATATATATATATATATATATATATATACTCGTCATATAAGATTAAGTTTGTTACATTAAACTATGCGAGGTTATAATTACAAAATTTAATAGTCACATGATTCTAATGCAAGATACATCATAACCTACTCAAAAGATACAAGAATTTCATACATCAAAAAGATTCTTCTAAATCTGATGTTGGCCTCTGAGATTGTTGGCTTTGTCCCTGAAGAAAAGGTCTAGACTGCGAACTTATACGGATAAACACTTATGCTAAGCTATAAAGCTTAGTGAAAAACAAAATAACGTGTTGATAACCACTCACAGTAGTTATCATCAAGCATACAACAATAGTATCAAAGGAAATGCATTTATTTCAATAATAAATAATATTATGTACATTGTCAGAAGCAATAACTACATCATTAAAACTTGATCATAATAAAAGAATACAAACTTATTCACTCTTTACTATGTATGTATGCATGTCATTCACTTTTGTAAACTGTCTGCTTAAATTCCTATGGGTGTGGATAATGGGTGTTGTGGATACCCTTAGGTATCAAATCTATAAATACCCGAAGGTATTAAATTTGTGGACCCACTTGAGGTCAGAACTGTGGTCTTATTTAGAGATATACTGTGGACTCATAAGAGTCAGACTATAGCAGCTGCGACTGTAACCCTATAGGCATGTCTATCTATCCACCACCAAGTTTTTTTTTTGTGCAGGCAAAACAAATTATATCACATATATCATTAATTCTCATTAATGCATTTCGATACAAGATAAACTAACTCAAGTTTATCATCATATAGCTTTGTAACTAACAGTTACCAAGTAATAGCCACTATAAACATTTATGCATCCATATACAAGCAATCATGTACATATATTAAATATTATAATGTTTTCCTCTATATTCCTTTTTAATTCATATGGTTAAAGGGGTATATTACCCTATACTTTTTGGTTTAAAATGATTTATCAGCTTAGAAAGGGCTTAGGTAGGTTTAGGCACCATATGGAATAATAAAATTTCAAGTATTAAAATACAAGGAAGGGTCACGGTTACTACCAAAATCATGATAACCGTGAGCCTAGTCATTCAATAAGGGTCACGGTTACTATCAAAATCATAGTAATCGTGTCATAGGTTGCATTTCAGTACTGGATTAAAGGTGATCTACCTCATGGTTACTAAACCTAGGGTGATAACCGTAAAGTAAAACTACGAGAAAGGGTCACGGTTACTATGAATTTCTTAGTAACCGTGAGCTATGATGAATTTTGGGTCTGGACTGAAAACTGGGGTGGCTCACGATTACTACCAAAGACCTAGTAATCATGATGCCCTAATCTGTCTAACAACAGATTTTTAGTTCTAGGTTATAAGCCAATTTTGACCTGTAAAACAACATTTCCAGCCAATATGCTCTTCTAAAAAGTTATAGCCTATGTTTCTAGTTTCCAAAAAATCAAAAATCATCTAAATCAGACCTATAAATCTTCAGATATGCAAGGAAAACCAAAGACTGTTTACAAAAATGGGGTAACAATCATAACCAGATTTCAACACAAATTTTCACTATCAGGCAGTGAAAATCAGTTCTCGATTTCTCTAAACAAATCAAGATATGTGTGTCTAGTTTCTATACCAACTGGAATGTCTCCATTTGAATAACTATACCTCAAGATATGGCCAAAAGAGTACAAATTGGTCCATTGATTCTTAAAACAGATTTTGATATCTTTCAACAAAACTTGCATATTCCATCTCTAAACCACTTTCAAGCTTAAGATCAACACATAAAACATATAATAACATCAGTAAAGACATTTCTCATATCAAAACATCCCATACACACACACAATCATGCAAGTTCCCATACCTTTTGAAGCTTCAAATCTTTTCACCCTTGAATAACTTTTTTCTCCTTCTTTTTGCTAGCTTCTCCTTCTAAGAAATAAGAAAACTATTATGAATAACCATCACTTTATTCAATGAACAATACATAGCAAAAAGAAAAGACAATGTTACCTGACAATCAAGCTAACTAAATCTTCCTTCTTTTTGTCAAAAACTCAAGTGATCTAGAAAGAGAGTTTGAGAGAGAGACTTTAGGGTTTGAGAGAGGATGAAGGTCAAGGAAGGAGACCACTTGATTCAGCCGGCCACCTCTCAAAATATCTCCCTCTCCCTCTCCCTCTTTTTCCATTAGCCCAAATATCATTTACATGCAAAACTTGTTCTTTGGTCCTTTACTTTTCTTTATTTCTAACTATGCCCCAAAACTAACCCTTGCACTTTTCAATTAAGTCCTTCTCTATGCATTTACACTTAATTTAACATAGAACCTAATAATTAATTAGGAAAAAAAATTCTCTTAGGGTATAATGAGAGGTATTACACAATAGCTTGGAGAAGAAAGCCATCAAGGTTGAAGCAAAAGTTAAGAAGTTAGTAGAGTCCGCTCAAAAGCCATTGAAGTTCAAAAAGTGGTTGAGGAAACTGTTTGAAAGTCGGCTGAGGTAGAGGCTTTACTAGTTAAGAAGAGGGAGGCACTTCAAGCCTTAAAGGCCGAGTTAGAAAAAAGTTACGTGGAGAAAGCCAACCTTGAGAAGACTTATGCCAAAGTTGAAGATAACTTGTTGGAGCTCGCTATCGACAAGTGTATTGCTTACAACACCAAGCTCATCAATAATGTGAAAGAGAAGTTCTCTAATGAGGACTTGGCCTAGATAGAGGAGGTCAATCCTAACAAAAAGTAGTTATGTGTTTACTTCTGATGTATTGAACCAAGCATACACTTGTAACAAACTTTTTTGTTGAAATGAAATGACTTATTTTTGATAACTTTTGATCACCGAGCTATGTTATCTAAAACATCTTTATCTTATAACTGCTTATCAACTAAATCAATAGGTGATGATAATATTGACAAACTATGTGAACGAGTGGCAAGTTATCACAAATCATATACCGAGTTAATTCAAGTATTTAATGAAATAGCCTTAATGCGCAGTGGATAAAGGGCTAAACTAAGATTTGAATAACAAATTGATAAGTAGTTAAGTAATGAATATACTCACAACTAAGATGCCGAGCTGAGCTACTTATAATATTAATAAATATGGTTATGGCATAATTGTTGAACTAAGCTTCAATACATAAAATGCTCGTGGCAAAACTATTGAGTTTGTGCTTAAATAAATAAAAATATTCGTAGTGATGCTGCCGAACTGAGCTAAAAGTAAAAAGAGTGCTGATGGTAAAACTTCCGAATTGAGCTAAAAAAATAACAATGAATGCTCCTGGCGAAACTGTCGAACTAAGCTAAGCGCTATTAGTGATATTTCTTCAAGTTTAAAATGTTCTAAGAGTGAGGTAAGAGCTTTTTAGACATATCCTTAAGGTGATAAGTGTAACACCCTAATTTCTTTCATGATTTTTTTCCGTACATGATATATCTTATAATGATATCACATGGTTACTATTCATTTAGTATAAATTTTGGCAGCATAATGGCTTGTAAATCATGCTATCCAAACCTGCAAATTATCAATTAATACTCCCCAAAGGCAACCTCCACCTCCAATACTCCATTAACATACATAGCACTTCTAACGTCCATCCACAATTCTCATCGTAACACAACCACAATATTTTATGAACACATACTATAACATATCTATAACTAAATTTACTATTAATTTACATTCACATCACATAGTACATTATTAGTTAGGAGTCCAAATCCAATGTATGAATTATCTAAACTTCATATCCACAATCGCGACACATGTACATGCCATTCCCTTACACCTTCTTCGAGCCCTTAGATATATGTCCCTGCACGCAATCAATAGGGGTGTTAAAATCCGAACCTACCCGAATAACCTGACCCGAACAAGGAATTTAGGTAGGATTGTTAGGGTCGGGTAGGGTTGGGGATTTTGAATTTTTTCGAGTTCAGATTAAACCCTTATAAAGCCAACCCACCCGAACAATACACTCATTTCCTTTAAAAATGTAACGTTTTATTCATCAGGTGAGTTTGGGTCGGGTCAACTCCTTTTTTATAATTTAAATTAAAAGAAAATAATTACTTTTAAATTTAAAAAAATAAATTCGGGTGGGGCCTAAAATTTTACAGGTTATTAGGGTAGGGGCCCGAATTATTTGTAGGGTAGGGTTAGGATATATGGGAAAATTCGGGGTTCGAGTTATGTGGATTTGGATAAGGTTGACCCAAACCCGCCCGATGAACACCCATAACAATCAATAAACCAGGTGCTAAGCAACACTATTGTCTAATGGTGGATACAACTATACAAAATTTTATTTAAATAAATCTTTTTTATTTCTATTTTTATTTATTTATTATCATTATTATTCTATTTATCTACTTATATGTGCGAATATTTTCTAACCACCATTTAGCCTTTACTGACTTTATGTTTTTATTTATGTTTATTTTTTTACAACATGTTTATTATCTAACCTTAGTCACTTATAGTTTTAACATTAATTACTCTTATGTCCTGCCTTTTTACTTAGTTACTTGTTGGTCCTAAGTCCTTGACTGTCACTTAATTTAATTATTTTACTTATTCCTCTTTATTTGACCATTATGTTGTTCTCACCATAATTATAAATTTAATCATCACTTAGTATACTATTTATGTAATTCTATTGCAATATTATTATAAATTTCCTTTCTTATTGATTGGATGATACTTTATTGTACTTAATTTCTTAATTAATCTTAAATTTTTTCATCTTTCGTTATATTTTCATCTAGGTCCCTGTTTCAATCAGCATAACATTTAAATCTTATTTATTTTCACAATAGAACATCTAGGTTCTTTATTTCCTTAATTAATATTTAAGTTTTTTTTCTAACTCAATTGATCTTTTTGTTATCTTTTTTCCTTTAATTACTATTTTACCCTTTATTTCTCCTGCTTGATGTTATTCGTCATAAAAACTCATTTTCTTTCTTTCTAATCCTTGAATTTACTTTCTTCACCAAACTACATCTCATCCTTATTTTCTCAAATTTTTAACTAATTATGATTCACCCTTCATATACTAATTTTGCTCAAACTTCCCTTTTTAGCTCTTTCTATTTGAACTTTATTATTTATTGACCAATTTACCCTTATTTACTGTATCGTATTCTTTATTTCATTTTTACTCTTTAATTTATAATTTAATTTCCAACATTTCTTTATGTAGGGTAAATTATCATTTTACCCTTATTTACCCTTTTTGTATCTTTTATTTCATTTTTACTCCTCAATTTACATTCGAGATTTCAGCATGTCTTTATATAACGATAAATTATCATTTTACCATTTTATGTTACTTTTTGCTAGTTTAAATCAATTTGACCCTCTCATTATCTACATTTTACTATTTAATTCTTTTATATTTATTTTTCTTATTAATTCTCAAATATTTTTTACTTGAATGTAAAATTTTGATTTAGTCCTTAGACTTTCTTTTTAACACACTTTACCTTACTTAATTCCAATCTTAGTTCTTTTTATTTCTTTCATCTTCTATTTTATCTTAAGTGATAAATTTAAATTCTAATCCTTATGTATATCCATGAAATGGTAAATTACGTATTGGTCTTTAAACTTTGTATTTTAACACTCATAACTTGGTTTAACCTTAATTTTATTCCTTACTCCACATTAAGTGCAAAATCCACATTTTGGCTACCTGTACTTTTCCATGGGTTGGCAAATTACAATTTGGTACCTAATCCTTATTTTCTTCATTTTGACCTTGTTTGATTTCCTTTCTTAACTCTTTTTGCTTCTTTTGACTTTTATTTCACAATAAGTGGTAAATTTACATTTTAGTCTTTAAACTTGATCATAATTATGCAATTGCCCTTTTTTATCCATTTAACTAATTTAATTCTTTCGTTCACATATATAGTGCCAAATTACAATTTTACCATTATCTTTCTCACGTAATTACATTTTTTTCTTTATGGCCTAATTAACTCCATTTTTTCATCTTTTTCATTATTTAATGACATTTTAAACATCTTCTTATATAATTTATCCTTTAATTCTTAAATTGTATGTAAAATTACAATTTTATCATTAATAATGCCCAGTAAAAATCCTTGAACCAGATTTGCAGGATAAAAACTCCAATGCTATTGAAGAAATCATAGGATCGGATTACTTACAGTAACCTTGCATCCCTGGAATCAGATACTCATAGGATCAAATTACTTACCGTAACCTTGCATCTCTAGGATCAGATACTCATGAAACTAGATTACTTATCGTAACCCTACTTCCCCCATTCCATATGTGTGCTAGCAATCTAAATACAGTGTCAAATCACATCTCATAATTCTACCGCAATATAAATTCCTATGGCTAGCCATTATATCTACGATCCTGGATTATCAATGGACTATTGATTTATACCATATTTTCATGCTAAACACATTATACCATAAATTATACATGATGTTAAATGTCCATTCATGCTTGCCATCACATATTCACCATGTAAACAAGTGAGTTAGTCCCTAATGAGAATACTTTTTTTGTTGTTCACTTTTTAAAGTTGTCGAACACATCATAATATTTTTCTCCTATAATTATATAGATCACTCCTTCTTGATCTTTTTGATTGCTACTCTCTTCCCCCTATTAGACTGCTAGGGTGGTGATCATTCGTCATCCCTCTTAATCCCCTTGAAAAATTACTTTAGTCCACCTTTCTTGATTTAATACTTTATCTCCTCTTCAAGCTATCTGTAATCATTGGTTTTATGCCCTTTATCCTTGTGAAAATCACAGTACAGGCTCTGATCCATGTTCAGATCCTCTCTCATAGGCTTTGACCAAGTAACATGATCATTCTTCTTTATCTAAGATAAAATTTATGCAAGAGAAGCATTCAACTGGGTGTACTATCCTTCACTTCAGCTATTTAATTATGGCTTTGTAACCATATATGCTTTTTTCGACCCTTTCATAGATCAAGAATTGCCCTTTCTCGAACTACCTCTATCTCGACCTGCTCCTCGAGAATTCTCATTATCTTTTTTTGCTTGTGTGTTATACCTCAACCATCGAGCTTCATCCATCTGGATGTACTTGTAAGCGTGGATCATTAGCTCGGTAAAATTGCGTAGGGACTTCTTGTTTAGCGAGTCACTAAAATTCTAACACCTCATATTTTTGCTGAGTGCATTGATGGCGACCTTCAGGTTCAGGTTTTGTATGTCCATTGCTATGATATTAAACCTCTCTACGTAACTGCGTAAAGGCTCTTCCTTCTCCTGGATGACCTGATGTAGATCGATTAAAACCTTCATTGGCTGGATAATAGCCATAAACTTTGCGATGAACATGTCACTGAATAGCTAAAAATTATTTATTAAGTGCTCAGGTAGGTTTTTGAACTAGATTTAGGTGGATTTTGTCAAGGTCTATGGAAAGACTTTACAAAGTGTGGCATCCTCCATTGTGTAGATTAATATAGTACGATGGAATTGGTCCAAATGAGCTCTAAGGTCAGCTCTTCTATTATACCTCAGTAAGTTGGGTAGTCTAATGTTTGGGAAAGGAGCGACTAGTTTGCTTTGACAATGGGGAACGAAAACTTCTTTGATATTGCAAAGTGTTACAATTTTGATGCTTTAGTAACCTTTCTTCAAAAAGTTTTTAAACTCATCTACCGTCATAGTGATTGTGGGGGTGGTGTGTTATTGGTGTCTGTGTTGGAGTGTTATTTGCCACAATTGTTGTTTGAGGTGATGTTTGGGGTGGTGTTTGAGTTGCCAAGTTTGACAGTGTCGTCAAGAGTGATTGGACCAGTTGTGAGGTAACACCGAATATGGGAATTATGGAGGTCGTGGGGGGTAGGTTGGTGATGGAAAGATTAGTGAAGGCACCTGGTGGAGTGAACTCCAGGGATGGGAAAATAAGAAAGTGTGGGGTTAGTGGTGTAGTGTTTCGGTTATTTTCAGCCTGAGTATCTAGTGTGTCTTTATCTTGAGGATTCATGGTTTTAGGGGATAAAATTTACGCTTGTCGCACCAAATGATGACAGTTTGAATTTACCGAATTGCTATCTAGATCAAGTTTAGGCCAAAATATCCTTCACAGCTACTTAAGTGCCTGAAAATAGAGAATTCTGGTGGGATTTCTGATGAGGAAAAGCTCCGACCGTCAAATCAGTGTAATGTTTGAATAGTGATTATCAGAGTAAAATTGGCTAAGAGATAGAAAATACTTGAGATCCAACCTATTTATAGAGATGCAAAATCTTATTTTAATTAGGATTCTGTTTCCTAACTGAGATGGATTCCTATCATCAACAGAAAATCAATTTAGGAAGACGTATAATCTTATTAGGAAACTAAGCTGATATTTCGAAATAGGGATTCTATCTACTTTAGGTAGCTAAGAGTCCTTGTACAGGTGTAACTTCCTAAGATAATCTCGCCGAGGTACTAGTTCAGATTTGGAGTGGATCAAGCAACAAATAGCTAGGCTACTTGATGGAGCCCAACTAAGCAGTCTGGTTATGATATATATATATATATATATATATATATATATATATATCATTCTGGTAACCACCTAGCTAGTGTTATTTGCATTCAATTTGTCAGCATTCCAAGAATCATCATGTGAAGAAAATTGATGTACCTTTAATTTAATTCTAAAAACTAATGTAAATTGCACAAGTTAATTTATGAGTAAAAAATTGTTTAAATATTTATCAAAAAATATTATATTTTTATAACTAATTTGATACGGTGGCATAACCACATACATTTGAGTGGGGACAAATGTCGCATTTAAATTTTTTTAATATATGAAAATATGGTAATAGTGTATGTAGTGTCTCCATAATTTTATCCACACACAATTTTTTTTTTAAACTATGTGAAATGTAGTAATAATTTATTTGGAGTTCCCCACACTGTTAAGAAATTCACTCCCATTAGATATTTTTTTTATTAACCATCCGGTATTCAAATCCCACTGAGCCAACCAAATTCGGATTCGGGACGTCGTTGCAGGTTAAGGTTTCTTGCCCCTCTCCATGGGAGATATCAGAAGTAGATTCTAAAATCTTTTATTTCTAGCCTAGTCTGTATCACCATCAGGCCACCATCTCATAGATCACTCCCATTAGATGTTGGTTCCTAACTTCACCCCTAGGGAATACTTAACCACCCTTTACGTCCAAAGCTGAACACGTTAGGGGTGGATCCATATAGGATAAAACATTTTCCCTTAAAAAAGTTTATAAATTTTAATTTTTGACCATTTGCCCTCCTTAATATTAATTTCAACAAAATTTGCTGCTTTAATTTTATTTCAACCAAATTTGCCCCTTTAGTTTAAAATTCTAAATCCGCCCCTGGAATACATATGACAAACCTAAAGCATGAAATTTGTAAGAACGGACATATGCAAATGGTTAATATTATATGACCAGTGGCTTTAATATCATATGAAGAAAATGGACTTTAACTTGATTAAATCCCCAAAACTAAATTGTGAGGTAAGAATTATTCCAATCTCTTAAAGAAGTATTATATTCTTATAATTAGCACATGCAAAATATTATTTACATCCAATGCATTTAACTCCAATCAGACATCATGCACGATCCGATTCAATTTCTTTCTCCTACTATACCCAGCTAGACTCTTCAATATATATATATATATATAATCTAGAGCTAACTAATGCCCATGTTTGCAATATACGAAACCAAGTTACGAATTTAAATAGTGAAGAGAATATATTATAAAAGAATTATCTTTTAAAAATTAATTTATAATATATAAAAAAAAGAATTTAAATGTCCATCTCAAATCCTCCCTCCATTGTATTTGTATTAACAATTAAACAGAGAAATACAAAAAGGAATGAGTGTGTATTATAATTGCATATAAATCCAAGAGATCGAAACAAACTTATATTCCATAATTTAAAATATAGAGAGTGTTGTTTGGTTGCTGGTGGTTCTTAATTGCGCAGAACTGAGTATTGCCATAATAGCGGAAGATTCCTCAGAATGTACCCCTATTTTCAAAAATAAAGATTCTCTTAAAGATAAAATATTTAATTTTATTTAGACAGATTTCATAAATCAAACTGTTATATAAATAAATTAAAAATATATATTTATATTATATAAGTTATGTGTCAAGTTGCTATTGATTTGGTCGATGAAAATAGTTATTTTATAGATTCAATTTAGATAAGAAAATTTGGATGAGGATGAACATGCTGTTGCCCATTATCTTAAATATCAATTGTTTTATATACAAATGTAGTTATTCATCATCCCCTCTGAGGTAGTACATCCACATCAGTAACTCTTTGTTAGAATAATAAAATATTCAATAAGAAGAGAGACCGATATTTGGTCGAAATATTTATAGAATTTAGTGAATTACAAAAAACTTTGTCGGTTCTGTATTTATTGCATATCAATATGCTTGACATACTGAATCATTTACATATTATACAACAGTAGCAATTAGGTAACATAATTTATATAAAAATAAAAATAAAAAAAGTAACATAATTATTTTGTGATTGAATTTCCTACAAATACAATTTAATATTTTTGGAATACATTGTTCTTATGTTTGGCATAGTCACTGTATTCTTAGGTGCAACCGATACCCATCTTAATATTGTTCATACCTATATACCTATATATTATAGAAGTTATTTATAGCACTTTTTTAGAAAAAAAAAGGTTATTTATAATATATTTTTATTTTTTTAATACTTATTAATTCTAAAGTTGAAAATGAAGGTGATGCGAGCACAGTTAGGGAACATCAAGTAGGAAACAAGTTCAAGGATGAGTTGGCATTATCAGAAGGTCCGATAACAAAATCATGGGCTAAGAAGTTCAAGGAAGCACTAAACACATATTTGAGCAAAATTGTGAAATTTATAGAGAATCCGTCTTCTATCGCGGGAGCGATGCTTCTCGCGGGTGCGACAGGTGCAACATATGGAGCACATGGTGATCCAGACAAAGTTGCCTTAATGGAAAGGATTTGTGAAGATCAGATGAGCTTGATCAACTTGACATGTGTCAGACATATGACCATGACATGACCAGACATGTGCCAGGCATGTACGAGACATGTGCCAAGTCATGTGTCATATGCATGTACACCTCATATGAGCTAAGGTATGTGCATAGCGTGTGCAACTCATGGGCTTGAAAGGTTTCTTTGTTTGGGCTTTAGTTAGGATTTTTAATTGGATTTATTGTAATAAGAAGGCCTTATTTAAGTGAGATACACGTCACTTGTAGGGAGGCCCATTCATTTGGTCTTGTTTAGTTGTTTTAAGTAGGAAATTAGGTTTAATTGTCAATCCTAATGGGAATGAAAATTTTGACCTATTAATTATTCAATTAGGTTTAGGATTGTCTTTAAGGGGCTATAAATACCACATTGAACTCTTATACATGGATATTTTTTATTGATTAATTAAAAATTGAGAGTTTTCTCTTTGACTTGGCCGAATTCTTCAAAGGAATGATTACTTGTCTTCTTCTATTACATCAAGAACTTTAATTCTTATCAATATATTTACTTTTTGGGAAATTCTGTTCTTATATCTAAATCAACCTATTTATTTGTGTTTCCTTTCATGTATTGATTTGGGGTTCAATAGGGTTAGGGATTTATTTCTTGTTCTTGTTCATGCCATATTGTGTGTTTTAAGGATTTTGGGTTCTTTAGCCTTGGGGTTCCGCATCATTTGGTATCAGAGCTTGAATTATGATAAATTCTTATTTATCTTGTTTGATTTGTTATTCTATTGTTTAATTTTCATTAAAAATTATAAGTATTGTCCATCATCACTATTCACGTACTGCTCATTCAAAAAAATTATATATTTGTTAGTACTGTTCACGTACTGTTCATCTAAAAAAATGAATTGCAAAAAAAGTGTTTAAATTAAAAGTTACCTCTAGTTGGTGTGAACAAATTGGAATATAACTCTTTGGGAAAACTTATCCTTTTCACATCTTGACCTAATTTAGGCATATTGTCTTTCCACCTTTTATCGTGCCCGCGAGAGGTGTCGCACTCACGACGGTAAGCATTGCTGCATTTTAATTGTTGTTTTGGGTTTCTTTAGTTTTGTCTTAGTGTCATAACATATTTTGTATTAAGTTGAACTTTCCATTAGGGAAATTTCAATTTCTGCATTTTTACATTAGTTTTGTCGTTTCTTTCACTCTAAAGTTCCTTTCTTTGGTGTCTTTACATCTTTTGCTTCCATTTACCCTATATTTACCAGTTTGGCTCTTGTTAATCAAAATTATATCACTCGAACAGTATACATATCTTCATCTTGTATGCTCATTTCAACTTTCTTCGTTTTGGTATTTTGCTTCTAGTATTGAGCCTATCTTCCTTGTTAAGCATTTTCATTGCTTTCCTCATTTTATTTGCTGCTTGTGAATTATTCTGACTTGAGTTGAGTTTTAAAGTGCGATTGAGTATCTTGAGAGGTAAAAGGCTCGAGTGTGTGAGATCAAAAGAAGGTAAAAGCCAAATTTGAGTGAAACACGAGTGGAGTATCATTTTTTTCTAAGAGTAAACATGTGAAGGAGTGTTGTGAGGCTATTTTTTAGCTAACATCTGTTGCAGGTTTTCATATGACTAAAAATAATAACAAGAGGGAAATGTTTCACGAGGAAGATGAAAACATACCTGATTTTAAAATATTTTATAGGGCATTTGTTAGTGAATTCAGGAAGTTAAATACTTGGATGGATGATATGGAAGAGAAGTTAGAAATGAGCACATCTAATTCTAGAAGGACCGCCAGAAGAGGTCGATGGATTAATAAAAAGACTGATTTAGGTGAGTGGGATGATGAGGAGGAAGTCCAGTCCGTGAGGGGTAAAGTGAGAAGAGAAGAAAGGGTGGAAAGGAGAAATAGTAATCTTAGTGCCATTAAAATGAATATTCTATCTTTTAAAGATAAGAATGACACTGAAACTTATTTAAAATGGGAACGAAAAGTAGATATAGTTTTTGACTATCATAATTATGCTGAAGAGAAAAAGGTGAAGTTAGCTACAGTAGAGTTTAGTGATTAAGCTTTAATTTGGTGGAATGAAGTAGTGAAGAGTAAGAGAAGGAATGGAGATCCACCTATATCTACTTGAGATGAAATGAAAGGAGAGATGAAGAGAAGGTTTGTGCCATCTTATTATTATAGAGAGTTGCACCAGCAATTACATAGACTCAACCAAGGTGCTAGATCAGTAGATGATTATCACAAGGAGATAGAGATGCTATTGATCAAAGAAAATATTAAAGATGAAGAAGAAGAAGAAGAAGAAGAAGAAGAAGAGGTGACTATGGCTCGATTTATAGGGGGTTTGAATAGGAAAATTGTTGATATAGTGGAGTTGCAACATTATAGAGAGATAGAGGACCTAGTGAATCTTGCCATGAAAGTGGAGAAACAACAAAAATAAAGGAAGGCAGCAAGGTCATTTCCAAATTCTAGCAATAAATGGAATTCAAAGTGGAGTAAAAAAAAAGAGTACCATTTGGTTTCTAAAAAGAAAGGCCTTGAAACAAACAAAGATAAGAAAAGGATTACTTCAACCCAAAAAAGTACTAATGATCCTTCATCTAAACTTTCTAAGCATAGGGATATTAAATGTTTTAATTGTCAAGGGCATGGTCATTATGCCTCTGAATGTCCTAATAAAAAGATTATGTTTATTAAGGGGAGATGTAACACCATATATCCGATCTGGTAAACAAATCGGATATAGATGCCACAAACCGGTCTTTGCTCTGAACATCACTAAATCAAGATAATTAATGCTTAAATTATCAATTTATAATTTCTTACTCTAAATTTTTCTAAAAATTTTGGCAGAACCTCCCCTTAATATCCACAGCCTTCTGTAGACAAAATACAAAGCAACACTTCTAAAAATTCAATCATTAAGATCCACAGCCTCAATCAAACTCCCACATAAGATTGTTCCATCCTCCTCAATAATAATTAAGCTAATTTATCTGTCACTATATCATTAGTTCAATACTCAAATATTTTATTCTCAATAAGCTTTACATAAAATATTATCACATGTCTAAGCTAATAACATTTAATTTCAACTAAATACTTACAATCTGATATTAAACTATACAATCTTAACACATGTGTACATGCCAAAGTTTCAAAATGTAAAAATAAGAAAAATAATTTGATCTTTATCTTTGATCCTTCACCATTCTCGCTGCAACAACCTATGAAGGTTTTCTTTACGTTGAGAAGAATAAATATCGAATAGACCTACGCGCGAAAAAGAAAAACCACACGCTAAGCTAATAGCTTAGTGGTGACTATCAATTTTACTTCACAACAAATGTTATATATAATAATCTATTCAAAATTTCCAACCATACTTACCAATTCCAAAGACAACGATCAAACAATTAAAAGCATAAGATTTTGTTTAAAATATCATATTCAACAAGCTATTTATGAACTATTTATACTTTATCTAAGTTATAATAAAAAAGGCCTAGTTATTATCTTAGTGCATATGGTATTCCATTACAATTCATAGCAACATATATGCACGTATACTATACTGTAACAAATACTTATATTCGGTTTAAATATCATAACACATATTTACATATAATTCGATATGTCAAGTTTACCGTTCATATATATTGCTGTCTTAAGTAGCATTTTCTAGTTTAGTTATATAGATTTATTAAAAGTTAATGGAACAAATTTTCTTAAGTTACACTCACACATGCATACATTTATATTTTTATTTCTCAAATCATTTAATGCTTAAATAAGTTAAGTCGTCAATTCGAGTGTCAATTCCTAACGTCATAGCAATATCTCTTATTATTTACCTAAGTACTCATTTATAATAGTCACATATTCGATACATTATATCTCATAAGCCATTTCATAATGTACTTTACGATTCATACTACATGTGTTACTTCCTGACATTAAGAAATTTGTAATTATATTTATTTTTTTAGCATTATTACTCAACCTGCAACATATGATGCTTTACTATATTAATTTATCTCATTTCTCACTTTATTTCACTTTTACTCATATTTATAATATTTTAATACTGTAATTATCCTTTTTGCTCCCTTGACATAAATAATTTATGATTTCATCCCTAGTTGTCAATAGTAAAAAATCAAGAACCGGATAAGCGGATAAGTAAATCCAATCACTGAGAGATTCCATACCGCAGAGGGGGTATACGACTACTCCTGGGAGTGTCCATACCACAGAAGGGGTATATGGCTACTCCAAAATGTATAAATAAGGAGCCAGCTAACAGAATAGTCCATATTTTTCTCAGAATAATAATAGAAAAATAACCGTACAGAAACAGAATACCAAGGGGTAAGTGCCCCTATGGCTAGCCATACTATCCTAGAGTCCTGGATCACCCACCGACACTAAGGGCATAACTTCAAATTCACAGTATATGGCATGTTTCTCATTTTCCTCATAAATCTCATTTTATCAATTACACATCATATTCATATATCATCACATTGTCATTTAATTACTTTATGCTTGTATAATCACATATGGCACTCGGCCATCAAAGGGAGTCATACTTACATGAGCTTTTATCCTTCATTAGCATATCATCTTTATGCTTAAATAATTAAACCCAAGCATTTATGCATATATGTAAAGTAACACCCATTTAGCACGTGTAATATGTTTCATAAATATTTAATAATTTATTCATAGTTATGACTTCCCTATTTTACAAGTATGCCATTTACTAGCATAAGCACCTCAATGCTCTACTTTGTCACTTTCCGAACTTGATTTATCATTACTTTATGAATTATTTGCCAGTTTTCTTATTTAAAGTATACACAAAAATTCATAATCATACTTATGCATCTATTATGGCTTTGAGTATATAACCCAATCTAATTTACACAATTGACACCAAGAAGTCATTTAAGTTAAATTATACATATTTATTACTATAAATACTATATAACAACACATTATCTTATTATGATCATAACTTCTCATAATAATAAGTGCATATAATCACTTTTCTAAAGTTCTTCTCTTGTTTATACTTGATGACTTCTAATTCTAAATTGATATTCATACTTAAATGTCTTATTTGATTTCTTATTTTCACCATGATTCTATCCATAATTCTAATTGTCCAATTTGATTAAGCATTGAAGGAATTTAATCCCTTAGTTGTGCTTATATGACCTTTAAAGGCATTACCTAAAATTTTTCACATTTCTCCTTTAATTTATACAAGGTACCTTCCAAATCCAAACGGTCAATTATGATCGTTGGTTAATTAAAATTAAACATATAAGAAATTAAACTTAATTTATAGATCACTTATTAATTTCAAATATGCTCATAATCACATTTAACATTTTAATTAGACACTCGTAACAATTTATTTCATTAAAAGTTCTATATATCAGGTTTTTAATTAAAAATCTCAACTCTTCTTCCCCGTAATGACATTAATGAATTGTAAGACACCAATCAGCTAATTAAATTTCACATCTCGCCGTATAAACCATTTTTGGCATCTCAAACGGTATCTTATTTTACAAATAATGTATTATTATTATTTGGTCCATTTCTTAAGCATATAACGCCTTCTACCTTCAACATAATATAGCAAATTTAGAAAATAACATTTGTTTGCCTAAAATGCAATTTAATTAAATATTTTGCTACAACTTAATTACTACTTAAATTTATAAATATAATCTCGATTACCTTAAGTCAGGATGCTATCTGATATATCTATCTTGTACCTATCATCCTAAATGCAATTTAACCCATTAATTTAATAAATAAGTTAACAAAATAATAAAACATAACAAGATAGACTAACAATGGAAGAACCCATAAATCAATTTAACTGTCAATTTTGCTCAACTTTTTTCAATCTACAGAACCAAACCTCTATCTAATCTCAATCCCACAACTTATTTGATTAATTTTTTTCTCTTTTTCTTCGGTCATTCCCTTAGCTAATCTAATTATGAACATAATAAATAGAACTTTAATTTCATAATTAAGCTCCCAAGTTTAACAGATCCTTAAATGTATATACATAATTTAAATTTTCCTTATTTATTATAATAGAGAATTTTAAACAATAACACCAAATATTTATTTGCTTTCAATCTAAAATGTTGTAGCTAACTCAATTTATAAACAAAAAATATAAGAGGAGGTAAATTTGGTAATCACATACCATTCACTGTCGAATTTTTGAATTTTTTCATCATTCTGTCCATTTTGATGCTCATCGGACCATCATTGGAGCTTCACCGAATTCTCGCCAGAGCTCTGTCAATGATGCCTCGATGTTGCCATCTTGTAGATCGGGATCCCCAGGCATCATTTTCAATCATCACATGCTCAAACGCTGTCGTGGTTGGCCAAAATCTTGCCCGAAACACAAATCGCCACCTTGCATCGATCTGTCTATTACCGGCAATTGAGGGCGGAGGAAGGTGCCAGAATTATCACCTCTTCTTTGGTGACTCGTCGGTACTGTCAACCTCTTCAATCACCATCGAGATCGCCGAAAAAAAAGGAGGGAGCTACGATGGTTGTGGGAAGAACCAGAAGGAACGAAAGCATAACCCATAGATGATGCCACTAGCGAAAGAAAGATCGGAGGAGAACGATGGCGGAGATGGCATTAATCACATCATTAGCATCACAAGTGGCGGTGGCAAATGGCAGTGCCACTTCATTTTTGGTCTCCCTTTTCGTTCCCTGCATTTTGTTTTTGTTGTTTTTTTTCTTCCCTTCATTCATTTTAACAAATTATAACCACACACAATCTTTTTTATCCTGATTTTTTTAACATTTCTTTATTTAAGTTTCTACCTTATTATTAAAATATATTCTGGTTTTAATTATTTATTACCATATTTTATTTCTATAACAATATTAATTTTCAAGCCTAAAATCAATTTCTTAATACTATTACTATCATAATTTTCCCTTTTTTATTCAATTATCGATTTCAATATTTTTGGATGTTACAGTTCTCCCCCTCTTAAGAAAATTTCATCATTGAAATTTATTTGACTAAACATAACACACAAGTATATCTTTGTTTTCATTTACAATTTCTAGCTCTTTGCTATTATACACTTGATCAAGTTTAATATGTGACAAATTGAGGATAAAGATAATTCTTATCTTCCAACTATAATGAAATAGCAATGTTCATAAGCTAAATTATTACACAAACTTCTGTCAACAATAAAATTAGACTCATTCAAAGCAGTTCATTAGTTACTCTAATCTGCCAGTATTTAGTTGTTACTCATCTATAATGTCAATCAAATTCTTTAGCTAATTTGTTTGTTCTCATCAACCAACTCACCATTCTTCAAATGGTTTCTAAACGTACGCGGAGTAGTTTCCAAACTACTAATTCCAAAGGAATAGGAAAAGACAATATCTCTAGAGAAATAAATCTTTCAAAACTAATAGATGGCAGGCGACAATATCAATCTGGAATGAGTTACCAAGTAATTCATATCTATCAATTGTACTTATTTCAACTCCTTTTATATGACTTTCAAGAAACTCAAAAAAAATCGATCATCATGCGCTCAAATGCTATCGTGGTTGGCCAAAATTTTGCCCAAAATGCAGATCGCTACCTTACATTGATCTGTCTGTTACCGATGATTAAGGGCAAAAAAAGGTGCCGAAATGATCACCTCTTCTTTGGTGACTCGCTAGTGCTGTCAACCTCCTCGATCGCCTTCGAGAACGTCAAAAAAAAGGGATGGAGCTACAATGGTTGTGGTAAGAATCAAAAGGAACGAAAGCATAATCCACGGATGACACCACTAACGGAAGAAAGATCAAAGGAGAACGGTGGTAGAGATAGCGTTAATTGCCTCACCGGCATCGCGAGCGGCGGTGGCAAGTGGCAACGTCACTTCATTTTCGCTCTTCCCTTCCGTTCCCTGATTTTGTTTTTGTTGTTTTTTTTGTTCCCTTCTTTCATTTTAACAAATTATAACCACATGCAATCTTTTTGATCTGGATTTTTTTAACATTTCTTTATTTAAGTTTCTACCTTATTTTTAAAATATATTTTGGTTTTAATTATTTATTACCATATTTTATTTCAATAACAATATTAATTTTCAAGCCTAAAATCAATTTCTTAATTCTATTATTATCATAATTTTCAATTTTTTTTATTCAATTATTGATTTTAATATTTCTGGGCATTACAAAGGAGAAATTATTTCTGAGTCTGAAAATAGGAATGAGTCTGATGATAGTAAATTAAGTATGCCACCTTTAGAAGATTGTTCTGATAATGATTAATGTTTTGAATATCCTGTCAAGGGGAAAGTCTTAGTTACTAGGCGTGTTTTAAATATAAATGTGAAGGATGATGGCCTAGAACAAATATAACATAAATTTTACATGACTTGTTTGGTAGGTGGGAAAGTTTGTAGTCTAATTATAGATGGGGATAGTTGCACTAATGTAGCTAGTACCACTTTAGTAGAGAAGTCGGGGCTAAAATGTAATAGGCATCCTAACCCATATAGACTACAATGGTTGAATGATAGTGATGAAGTCAAAGTGACCAAGCAGGTTGTAGTTACCTTTTTTATTGGTAAATATAAAGATAAGATTATATGTGATGTAGTGCCAATGCAAGCTAGTCATATTTTATTCGGTAGGCCTTGGCAATTTGATAAGCGTGTTATACATGATCGGTATAAGAATCGATATTCTTTTGAGCATGATGGGCGTAAAGTCATTTTTGCACATTTGTTACCTAAAGAAACATACCTTGAACAATTGAGATTTCAACAAAATTCAGATGTGAATTCTGGGTAGTGAGGTGAAAAAGAAAGAAGAGAGAAAAGAGACCATAAGAGAAAAGAATAAGACTAAAGGCCCAATGGTGAGTGACTGCACAAGTGAGGAAAATAAAGTGGAATGTGCAGGAGAGAAAAAAATCAATGAAGGAATGAGAGTCTTTTGTCACAAGCATAATATATATCATGGGTGCGACCAAGATGAAAAGAAAAGAAAATGAGAAGAGTGAAAAAATTAAGAAACAATCTTGTTTTATGCAAAAGAAAGAGAAATAAAAAAAAATGCATACTTAGGCAAAAGAGCTCTAATCTTGATTCGATTTAAGAAAACTTTGCTTGATGAAATTGACATTAACCTCAATTTGCCTAGTGTTTTTGTGATCCTATTGCAGGACTATGAAGATGTATCTCCAAAAGAAATCCCACATAGATTACCACCATTAAGAGGGATTGAGCATCAAATTGACTTTGTACCTAAATCTCAAATACCTAATCGTCTAGCTTATCGAAGCAATCCTGAGGAGATGAAGGAGTTACAAAAGTAAGTGCATGAATTGCTATAAAAGGGTATGTGAGGGAAAGTATAAGTCCTTGTGCTATATCGGTCATATTTGTGCCTAAGAAAGATGAAACATGGAGAATGTGTATGGATTGTAAAGCGATCAACAAAATCATTGTAAAGTATCGCCACCTTATTCCTAGATTAGATGATATGCTAGATGAATTACATGGTGCATGTTTCTTTACTAAAATTTATTTAAAGAGTGGCTATCATCAAATTAGGATAAAAGAGGAAGATGAGTGGAAAACTGTGTTTAAGACTAAATATGGATTGTATGAGTGGTTAGTAATGCATTTTGGGTTGTATAATGCACCTAGTACTTTCATACATTTAATAAATCATGTCTTACATGAGTTTTTTGGAAAATTTATGGTTGTTTATTTTAATGACATCTTAATTTACAATAAGAACTTAAATGAACATATCATGCATGTTAAAGCTATTATGGATGTGTTAAGAAGGGAAAAATTATATGCAAACCTTAAGAAGTGTTCATTTTGCATGGATAAATTTATCTTCTTAGGTTTTATGGTGAGTGCTAAAGGAGTGGAAGTTGATTCTGAAAAGGTGAAGGCTATTCAGGAATGGCCAACTCCTAAAAATGTGAGTGATGTAAGGAGTTTCCATGGTTTAGCTAGTTTCTATAGGCGATTTGTTAGAGATTTCTCTACTATTGCCGCACTGAATGAAGTAGTTAAAAAGAATGTCAGGTTTAAATGGGAAAAAGAGCAAGAAACTATATTTAATACTCTGAAAGAAAAATTATGTTCTACTCCTATTTTCCATTTGTTTGATTTTTCTAAAATTTTTGAGATTAAATGTGATGGTTCTGGGATTGTTATAGGTGTTATTTTGATGTAAAAAAATCATCCCATAGCATATTTTAGTGGGAAGTTAAGTGAGCCATTGTTGAATTATTATACCTATGATAAAGAGCTATATGCTTTGGTGAGAGCTCTTGATGTGTGGGAGCACTACTTGCTGCCAAAGGAGTTCGTGATACATAGTGATCGCCAGTCTCTCAAGTATTTAAAGGGATAGGATAGGTTGAGTAAAAGGCATGTAGGTTGGATAGAAATTTTAGAGAATTTTCTTATGTGATTAAATACAAGTAAAGTAAGGAAAATGTAGTGGCTAATGCACTTTCTAGAAGGTATGCTTTAATTTCTATGCTTACATCTAAATTACTTAGATTTGAGCATTTGAAGGAATTATATGCAAATGATGCCAATTTTGCTATTGTGTATCATGTTTATGAACATGTTATATTTGAAAAGTACTATAGATATGAAGGATATCTTTTTAGGGAAAAATAGCTTTGTATTCCTACATGTTTTGTTAGAGAGTTAGTTATTCATGAGTCACATAGTGGAGGGTTAATAGGGCATTTTGGTGTATAAAAGACCTTAGATATGCTTAGTGAACATTTTTATTGGCAAAACATTAGAAGAGATGTGGAGAGAACTTGTGCCAAATGTATTACATGTAAGCAAGCTAAATCTAGATCTATGCCTCATGGACTATATACACCATTGCCTGTACCTAGTAAGCCTTGGACTGACATTTCCATTAATTTTGTTTTGGGGTTACCTAGGACAAGGAAAGGTAGTGATAGCATATTTTTTGTAATAGATAGATTTACTAAGATGGCTTTTTTCATTGCTTTCTATAAAATAGATGATGCAACAAACATTGTTGATTTATTCTTTAGAAAGGTGGTTCGACTTCATGGAGTGCTAAGAACCATTGTATCTGATAGAGATGTTAAGTTCCTGAGTCATTTTGGGAGAGTTTTGTGGAAAAAGTTAGGTACTAAGCTTTTGTTTTTTACTACATGTCATCCACAGACTGATAGCCGAACTACGATAGTGAATAGGACTTTAGGAACCATATTGCGTGCTATTGTTAAAAAGAATTTGAAAACTTGGGAAGAATGTTTGCCATTCATTGAATTTGCATATAATCATACTATACATTCTTCTATAGTTTATTCTCCATTTGAAATTGTGTATGGTTCAAATCCTTTAACTGTTTTGGATTTGATGCCTTTACCTATGAATAAGCTTGCTAGTTTAGATGGCAGAAAGAAGGATGAATTGGTTAAAACAATGCATGAGAAAGTACGAGAACAAATTGAGAAGAAGAATAGCATCTCTGCACAAAAGGCCAATAAAGGAAGAAAATAGATAATCTTTGAACCGAGTGATTGGGTTTGGGTGCATATGCGAAAGGAGAGGTTTCCACAATAAAGGAAGTCAAAACTTGATGCAAGGGTGATGGACCATTTCAAGTGTTGGAACACATCAATGACAATGCATATAAAATTGACTTGCCTGGTGAGCATAATATTATTGTTACTTTTAACGTTTCTGATTTATCTCCTTTTGACTTTGATTCAGATTCGAGGAAGAATCCTTTTGAAGAGGGAGGGCATAATGCAAGCATAACTAGAGAACATTAAGTAAGGAATAAGTTCAAGGATGAGCTGACATTACCAAAAAGTTCGATAACAAGATCACCGGCTAAGAAGTTCAAGGAAGAACTAAACACATATTTGAGCAAAATTATAGAATCTATGGAGAACCCATCTTCTATCGCAGGCGTAAAACTTCTCACAAGCACAATAGGTGTGACATATGGAGCACATGGTGATCCAGACAAAGTTTCCTTAATGGAAAGGATTTGTGAAGATCAGGTGAGCTTGATCAACTTGACATGTGCAAGTCATGTGACGCTTGACATATATCGGTCATGTGACCCTTGACATGTGCCGAACATGTGACCATGACATGTATCAGACATGTGCGAGACATGTGCCAACTCATGTGCCATATGCATGTGCATCTCATGTGAGCTAAGGCATACGTATAACATATGTAACTTATAGGCTTGAAAGGTTTCTTTGTTTAGACTTTATTTACAATTTATATTTGTTATTTTTATTTGGGTTTATTTTAATAAGAAGGCCTTATTTAAGTAGGCTACACAACATTTATAGAGAGGCCCATTCATTTGGTCTTATTTAGTTGTTTTAAGTAGGGAATTAGGTTTAATTGTCAATCCTAATGGGAATGAAAATTTCGACCTACTAGTTATTCAATTAGGTTTAGAATTGTCTTTAAGTGGCTATAAATACCACAATGAACTCTTGTATATGGAGATTTTTGATTGATTAATTAAAAATTAAGAGTTTTCTCTTTGGTTTGGCTGAATTCTTCAAGGGAAGGATTACTTGTCTTCTTCTATTGCATCAAGAACTTTAATTCTTATCAAGATATTTACTTTGTGGTGAATTTTGTTCTTATATCTAAATCAACCTAATTATTTGTGTTTCCTTTCATGTATTGATTAGGTGTTCAATAGGTTTGGGGATTTATTTCTTGTTCTTGTTCATGCCATATTGTGTGTTTTAGGGATTTCAGGTTCTTTAGCCTTGGGGTTTCGCATCATAAGGTTATTTCGTGAAATAAAAATGAAATGATAAGGAATTTCTTCTCTCTTAATCATAAATTTTTCATTTAAATTTTGAAAATTACATATTTTTATATTCTTAAAAAATATTTCTTTTTTATAAATATGCATGTTACAGATCTAAATTAATTGGAGCAGTGGATTTTAGATATAATATGATTTCATATATATATGTGTGTGTGTGTGTGTGTGTGTGGAAGAAGTTGACATCGCAAGTGCATGAAATTAGATTTAATATTGAATGTAGCTCATAATTTAGAATTTAAACTTCAATTTAATAATTATATTTTACTGGAATGTTTTCTATTTGAAGAAAAGGCTTTAAATTATAATATCTTCAATTAATTAATTTAGTGAATAAACCATGAAAAGATCATTTGGCGGTTAATACTTAATAAAAAGTGTGAGAAATCTCAAATTTGATTTTTCTTGATAATATTTTTATAATTAAATATTATGATTTCTTTATAAAAAAATAGTGAATGGATAGACGACACTTGTTAAGAAGGAAATGGTCTTATTATGATTGCTAGGAAAGACAAATAACCCACTCCAAATTAGATGTACATTACATCTACATGTATGTTTTAAACATGTTTTAAGATCTGATGAAATTTTAAATATATATGGTATAATATGTAAGCAAGATTAATATAAAAATATATATTGAAACAGGATTGATAATAATAATGATGATGATTCCTTCCCTAGGGAAAAAATAGCAACCATGCTCTAATGTTTGGCCCTCAAATTCATTTAGCCTTATATAGTTGTAAGTCGTGCATATAGGCAAGCCAGAACAGCATTTCCTTGGGGGATGCCTCATCATAAATTTATAGAAAATATGTTTTGGATCGGATCCAAGTTCCCCCTAACCTCATGTTGGTCCAAACGACCCGAATCAGTTCAAACTCTTTTAAAATATAATTGTGGACTTTCCTTGCATTCTTCCATCAGCATTCAGTTTAAATTAATAATCCTTTTTAGCATTATAATAATATCAATTTGCTACTTTAAGATTTTTAGTAAAAACATCTTTAAATAATTGACATATATCATAAGGGTATTAAGTCCAATAGCACTCTATAACCACTTAGAAATAGCCACTAAAATTCTAAATTTAGCTGCAATGTTCTCAATTTAATATGAAAGAATGATGATTTCACTAATTTTTCTTCATTTTAAAAGAACACGAAACTTCTGATTTGTAAATCGTGTGATATTAAACTTTGATAACATAAGTTCAAGTATTAAAGAGCTGGTAGTAAATCAAAAATCAGTAAAAAGAAAAACTAGTAGCTAATTCTAGAGGAATTACGTGAATTATCACTTTTTAACTCTAATTTTCAAAAATACAACCATCTCTAAATAATGTTTAAAATTACCTTTTTTAATTTTTTTTTAAAATACTGCTTTTTGTTTTAAGTTCTGTTCCCAACTCTACTTTTTTCTGTTTCAGACCAAATCCCTAAATCGCACTCCGTTCACCAAACTTGAGCTTGCCACTACCCTCCACCTTTAAGTTTCATCGTGCATTGTTGGTTCTTCTGCATTTTTGGTTCTTCTTCTTTCTATTATTTTTTTCCTCTTAGTTATGTTACATCTGTTGAAACTATTCTGGTAGTTGGAAGATAGAATTAAGGGTTTTCAAATATCAGGCCTTTATCAACAACTCAGCATATATTTATGTAGATAGAGGAGAAAACCTTAAGAAAATAAAAGAAACCGGTAAAACTTGAAGTGAAGTATTGCAAATGTTGTTGCAAACTCTGATGTTAATATATGTCAGAACTCAAGTTCTTTGATCGAATCAAAAGAATTGAGCTCAATATCAGAACAACGAATCCTCAAAATCTCTTTATCAAGTCATTATTTTGAAGTTTATACTACTATTAAATTAATAATTTTATCTAACGAATCCTCAAAATCAATATCAGAACTTGCTGCAGAGTGTCTGTTGGGTGAAGGGTGTTTTGGATGTGTTTATAAAGTTCATTTATAAAGCACTGGGCAGGTAATTTGAGAATAGTTGAAATGGATGTCCATAGTATTATTATATGACATATATTATGGCACTGTTTTGTATGAAGTTTTTGCATTTGTTTATATTTTTACCTTTTTAAGCTTCTACTACTGACAACAATCATCAAGAGAAATTGATATTGGTTCTAAGTTTATTCTTATGCAGTAAATTTGGGCTAATTAGGAATCTGAATAAATGTGAAATTTCTACAAATTTTATCTTAAGGGTTGTCTCTAAGATGTGTAATTTTGCTTATATCCTGCTTTGTTGGGTGATAATCTTTGTTTTTGCAGATAATTCATGCAGTAGATCAGGAGATTATTAATAGCTTTATGTCATTTTCAAAGTTTGATCTTTCTTAGAGTTTGATTTTTTCCAGTGTATGTGCAATTGGTATGGTTTCTTTATTTCTCAAATTTAAATTTGTATGAAACTTGAAAAGCTGTAAAAAAATGGTTTATGGTTCTCTTAAGTTTAGCTGTCAATGGATGGTGTTTTGTGTGTAAGTCGTTGCCATATTTTTCATATGATATCTGGCTTGGAATCAAAAATTACTTTAATTTGATTAAGTTAGTCATGGGGTTGAATTGAAGGGCTGAGATCAGAATCGAGAAAGGAGGTTTTCTTGGCTTGGACTGTGGGCTGTGGGTGGGGCACTTTCACAAAAGAGTTTTTATTGGTTCTAGCTTTATTATTAAGAAAAAAGGTATCAAAAAGGCTAGGGTTAGTGGAACCATAGCAAGTCTGATTCCTTTCATTTGGATTTTTATCAATATGTTTTTGTAGTTCACTAATTTTTCTTGGTCTATTTTCCTAGTGAATTGGTTATATTGTTGATTTGATCAGGAAACTTCTTCAAGCATCCCAACATCAAGAAACCAGGATGCTAGTAGGCATATGTTCACTGCATCAAGAAATATATGGAAAATAGTAAAATTAGTTTTAATTTATATGGTTTTGTGGTTACAGTGATTGTGGTGTTTTTGTTTTATCCTTTGTTGAGTATTTCATAGAGAAAAAGAAGATTCACTACAAGAAAAATTCAATTTACCGACAAAAATTACCGATGAAACTGAGTGAATTTTCGTAGGGAAACCAAATTGCCGACGGAATTTAGCGACGAAAAATGGCGTTAGAGATCGATTGTAGGTACTTTTACCGACGGATAATGTTCCGTCCGTAAATTTACCAACAAAAATTACAATCCGTCAATAAATTTACCGATGAAAATCATAGTTCGTCGGTAATTCCGTTAAGAGATGCAAACCAAAAATTGTCGGCATTTGCCATATTTACCAATGGAATTAAAATTCCATCGTTAAAAATTTCGACGGAACTATATTTTCCGTCGCTAAATTTTCCTACGAAAATAACAAATCCGTAGGCAAATTTCCAACGAAATAATATGTTCCGTAGGTAAATTTACCGACGGTCCATAAATTTTCGTCGGTAAAGTTGTCATATGGTAAAAAAAATTTACGACGGATTTTTTCATCACTATTCCGTTACTAAAATTATTACAATTTTCTGATAATTATTTAATAAATATGTTTTGTATCTCCATCCTTTATCTAATAAATCTAACGGCAATTAACAATGAACCAATGGAAAGATAAAATTTTGAAAATGTAGAAATATCACCAAGCATAAATTATAAAAGAAGACTTGTAAATGAAAGAGAAGAAAGTTCAAATACTAGGAGACAAGAAAAAATATGGTAAAACAGAAATTAAGTTTATCTAGTATTTTAGTAGAGATAGTTATCCTAGTAAATTGGTCAAAATTAAGAACCTGAACAGAAAAATAGAAACAGTAATAAAAATATAGTTATTAACATTCAAAAATATATGGCTAATTATAGATGTTATAGACATTCAAGCCCTGTAAACAACAGAAAGAGCTTTTTGGTCATAATTAATTCAATTGGAACAATGCCATTGAATAAGTAATTCGAAATTATCAACTGATTTAGATCAAAACTAGAAGAAAAGCAAAAGAGTATTGCACAGACTAATATTTTTGCAATTCAAGCATTCAATATTGGAATTTTGATAAAGAGCTTAATTAAAAAACATATTTGATGCAATGTTGTAAACCATTTGCATGTCAAATATCAGTCTGGCACTAGAAAAAGCTGACAGAGAAAGGAGAATTATAGGAAAAAATATACTCCACTTTATCTGTGCCATATCCAGTAGCTTTCACTGCTCTCCAAATTCCAACTTATAGCTGCCATGGCTAGTGCAGTAGACCCAGCAAGAAAAAAACCCCATCGAAATCTTCTTCATAGTGTCTTGAGTAAATTTTTGAACCATCCTCTAATTGTTTGCCATCTATGTTAATAAACATTCTTAGCCTTCTTTGAAACAAAAGTTATGACTAACTCATATTCTGTAGAGACATGTAAACATTATTTTATAAATTCAAGCAGACATACACCACCAGTATATAAATTAAAAGAATCGACCATTTCAGGCAAAGCCTTCTTATCAATTGGTGAGCCATTCATATTAGATATGTTGTATTAAGTCTTGGCACATATTAAAACAATCAGTAACCCCACTTGACATATAAGAGACCCAAAAGACCATCCACATGTATGCATATCTTAAAACTAAACATCATTTGACATTAATCTAGGAAAGACTTAAGAATTATCAGTATCATATGATACAATGTGTTCTAGCTTAATTCTATTAGCTTAAGTTAAATTATGATTCACTAGCAGTCACACCACAGCAAGGCGTCCAAGCATATGCTAAAAAACTGATTTTTATTCTACTAATTCTATTAAATTCAAGCTAATGGATAATACACTATAATTTATATGATGTCATCTGCCTTGCATTACATATTCAAATAACATATTATCAAAGTGAAACATAATTATATGTTAAAAGAAAATACTCACCTCGTGGGCATATTTAAACAGAAGTCTACTGAAAAGGAATATGACCTAAAGTTCATGGAGAACTCTATTAGCCATCCAATAAGAAGACCAATTGCTCCAATTGCCAATACAAGAATAATATTGGAAGATCTATAGAATTTGTCGTGGTTAATTACTTGAGCACTAGCTGCGTTCACAAGAAGGAAACATAATAGAGATATCTATACCAGTGTGTACCTGGTAGCCTTTGTTATGGCCATGAGGGCTATAAGGATGGCAACAATGGTTTGAATTGTTCTTTTATAGGCTTCATCAATGGTAATTAGATAGACAAAAGTGCTCACAACAGCCATGAAGGAGAGCCAAAAGTCTATAAACTGAAATATTCCATTGACAAATATGATAACTTATATTAACAAACAAAATAAATACCTCTATTCTACAAATAAAAGAAATACATAAAATACAAAAGTAAACAAATTAAACATGAAGGTGTTATGTTAATTGTGCACACATAATCAAGTGAGTGTGTGGAAAGAAATACAAAATCAATATCCATAAATTAGAAAAATTCAACAATGTCCTTAAATGAATTTTAGGTTATTTTTATTTTTTTCGCATGCCATAAAGTTCATAAAGTCATTTTTGCAAGTGATATGGCAATATTTGCTTCACATATAACTCATTTTGTGGATATGAGAGAATGTTATTCTGCATAAAAACCATATAAAAATTAAGGAGGATTAACAAATACCTGTAAGACACCAATGATATAATAGCAATCATAATAAAGGAGAAGATACAACAAAACCAGAACCACTCCCAAATTGAATCCAAGAACAAGGAAAGAGATACACAAAGAAAAAGAATTTTTATTACTTACATCAGATGTGCTATTATATGTAACAATGCTGAAATAGCAAAAACACAAAATGAATTAAACTGTAAAGCAAACCACAATAGACAAGTTTCTACATTTTTTACTAACTCTGACAGTCACTATACTAGCCGAACTGGTGATCGAAGCTTCGTCGGAGGCTCATCGGAGGTGCACCAGCACTACCTCCATGGAGGTCAAAACCCCAGCTTCCCATTTTCGGTGATCGCGCATCCAATCGCCTCACGGTTTGATTGGGATCTGCTCCAAAAATAACCAATTCTCCTTTCTCCGATCTACATGTTGTCGATGAGCAAGGACGGGCAGAGAACATCGGAGATGTTCCCGCCTTCAGAAGTCCTCCGGTACTACTCCATCACCTCCTGATGTCGGCACTGATCGAAAAAAAATAGAAGTAAAAATTGGATGGAGAAGAAAGATGTCGCGATCTATAAGTTGTGACCGATTAAGGGTGGGGCTGTGGTCGTGACGAAGACAAGGGACTGCAAGAGGTCACTGGCGACATTGGATGGTCACCAGCACCGGCGACTTGCTTCCCTGTTCCCCTCGACGCTTTCTCCTCTTTTTTTTTCTTCTCTCTTTTTATCCCTTTCTATTCGTTCTTTCTCTGCTTCTTTTAATAATATCCCTTAACTTCAATATTTATTAGTTCAATTAATAATATTTATTTAGTTCCAATATTATTCTAATTTGATGATTATTTGTGGGTTTTGAATGTATTCGGTTTTTGAATAATTGAACATCGCCAAAAAAAATTAGATAATGAAAAATGTAATACATAATTATGACTAATAAAAAAATAAGTTGTATTTTAGATTATTAATATTATTATTAGTTTTTTAGATTATTATATACGAAAAAGAGTAATATAGCCATTTAATTTGTATACCATACATTCAATTACATTATAAAATTATAAAGTTATCCCAAACATGGTATTAACTGCACACTAAAAAATTGTATAGCTTTCTTTAATATATTACTGTACCATGTGAATTGATAATTTTATTTATACATGTAATAAAATAATCAATGATCCAGTTCCATGTGAAAATTGATAATATAAAAATTATCCTAAAAATGGGTTAGTGATAAAAATTATGAGAATTGCTTGAAGAGATTTCAAAACAAGTGTTAAATAAATTAGCAAACTTAGTGATTAAGCATGTCTACGTATGTAAACTTAAAAATTAATCTATCATTACCATAAAATTAAGGAATTCCTAACTGCTTAATCTATTTGCTAATTACCATTATCTTTAAACTATAGGTGGTCACTTAATTAGTCACTTTAATTAATAATAATAATAATAATAATAATAATAATATGTACTTATTTCTAGAAAAAAACATATTATTTAAAGTGACTAATTAATTAATTAATTAATTAATTAATTAATAATAATAATAATAATAATAATAATATTCAATCATTTGATTATCAAAGTGTATAAGAAAATAAATTTTCAACAGACTTTATGTACTTATTTCTAGAAAAAAAAAGAAAATTTCATAATAATTACATATTTATAGGTTAAATTATTTAGATAAAAGTTTATTATTTGTATTTTTATTTTTATTTTTGTATGTGTATTTGTATTTGAATAAAAGAAATATACAAATAAGTTAGAAGAAGAGACTTGTTAACAAATTTGGACCAATAAATTGCTTACAAGGCATGTTCTACTATTAAAAAAAACCAGAAACAATAAAATTCTCATAGATTTATCCAAAAATATTTAACTGTTTATAAATATTGGGATTTTTTAATAAAATAGTTAAATAGAATTAATAGAGTGATAAAAAATTAAGTATTCTTAATTTTTGCTTATGAAAATTGAATTTCGTAGGGAAATTACCGACGGAATGTTTATTTCGTCGGTAAATTTTGCATACAATTTTAATCGTGTAATATTGGCACTAATTTACCGACAGAATAAACATTCCATCTGTAATTTGAATTCCGTAGGGAATTTACCTACGGAATGGCGATTTCGTAGAGACATTACCGATAGAATATTTATTCCGTTGGTAAATTTTGCGTACAATTTTAACCACGTAATATTGGCGCTAATATACCGACGGAACAAATATTCCGTCTGTAATTTCCCTACGAAATTCAATTTTCGTAGGGAATTTACCTACGAAATGGCAATTCCATAGGAAAATTACCGACGAAATATTTATTCCTTTGATAAATTTTGCGTACAATTTTAATCGCGTAATATTGGCTCTAATTTACCGATGCAACAAACATTTCATCGGTAATTTCCCTACGAAATTCAATTTTCGTAGGGAATTTACCTACGGAATGACAATTTCGCAGGGAAATTATAGACAAAATGTTTATTCCGTCGGTAAATTTTGTGTATAATTTTAGCCGCGTAATATTGGCGCCAAATTAACGATGGTTTTTCCAATTGCGTCGCTAAATTTCGTCAGCAAAGTTTGGCGGGAAAATTTCCCTCCATTATTTACGATGGGTTTGTTATTCTGTTGCAATAAATATTTTTTCTGATAATTTTTCCTACGAAAAATATTTTTTCGTCGGTAATTAGCAACGAAAAATTTTCTGTCGGGAATTAGGATTTTTCTTGTAGTGATTCCAGTTGAAGATTTTAATATGCAAGTACATCGGGCTAAGCTGGCAATCTCTTTATATTTTCATGGAAAGACAAAGAAGCTTCACGGGATCGAGAGTGAATCTGAAGCACCGCCTAAAAGACCAATTTGAAAAATGTTTGCAAAAGTCAAAAAGGGAAAGCTATTGTAATTTGACAATAGGCTTAATTGTAGGATCTTGTGGTCTCAAGCTATTACTGAATCTTGAACTAATTGTAGTGCACTTGGCCCGCAACACAAACAACTGAATGTTTAAGGTGGTTAATCTATGATTTAATGTTTCTCTCTAATATTATATACTTATTTTATGCAAATTGATATAGTGATTTTAAAAAATAAAATAAAATAGTTATTGCAACCGACACATGTACTTTCTCTATACTTATTCGTATGTGTGTTGGCATATATGCTGTGAAAATAAAAATCATAATAAATAATTTACATCCCAATTTCGATTAAAAAAACACTTAAACCTTACACTCATTACACATTTCAATTTGACAGAATTACATCCGTCATTGCTCTAATTAACATTTTCTTAATTATAACTATGCCTCTATAGTTAATAATTAATTAGTTAATAAGTTTAAATTTGTGTAGGATCTTGTGGTCTCAAGTTACTACTGAATCATGTACTAATTATAGTGCACTTGACCTGCAACACAAACAACTGAATTTTTATTTATTGTTTCTACTTTTTATGAATGATAATCAAAATTAAATTTTATTTTTTATTTTGGTATACCACTGGAATACCAGGTATATCATTGGTATACCAAAATTTAGAATGGCATTTTCAATTTTGAATTTTGGTATACCACCGGTATACCAGGTATACCATCGGTATACCAAAATTCAGAATTGAGATTGCCAATCTGGATTTTGGTATACTACCAGTATACCAGGTATACCAGGATTTTGATATGCCACCGTATACCTGATATACCGCTGGTATACTAGGTATATCAGGTAGTATATCAGATATATCGTTGGTATACTAGGTATATCAGGTAGTATACCGGATATACCATTGGTATACTAGGTATACCAGGTATATCATTGGTATACCAGTTTAAAAAAATTAAAACTATGTTATACACTTGAAAATACTAAATTAAATATTAATAATAGATTTTATTAACTATTAATTAAAGCTTAAAAAATGGATTATATTTCATGATAAGTGAATAAAAAAATATAACTTTTATTTTTTTTAGAATGGTCTATATATTTTAGTTGTACCATTTCACATTTTGTGTAAACTAACAATAATGTATAACTGACAGTATACCTAGTATACCAATTATGTATTAAAAAAATAGTCTATTTTGTAGCATTTCTGCAAGTTATCCTATTATGTCCAAATTCTTTACATTTTTCGCACCTCACTTTCACTTTAGATTCCCATCCTGATTTGATTCTTCTTTTTTTAGGTCTTCCTACTTTAACTCTTCCAATCCGTGGTAACACAAATTCTTCATCAACTTCAGTAGGTATTTTTCAAGTTCTCTTTTCAGGAATTGGATAGATTATTCCTTCATAGGTTGCTAGCATTGCATCTTTAGTGTAGTAAACTGAACAATATTCATACGGGTTCAAGTGATATTCATTCACTACTGCCAAAGCATGTGGACGTGGAAATTCGTCCATTTGGAAATGATTATAGCTATAAGTTTTTTCTTTCATGTTGACCATATAACTCTTGTCACATTCTTGGACAGTAAATGCATCATTGCTTGAAGCTTTCACCTGAAAAAAGTAACAAAAGAACATTTTTAGGTATAAAACACTACAAATTTGAACATATATTAGAAATACTTTTGAGTTTTGAGAACTAACCGTCATTTTCGGAGATAAAATGTAGTTTTTTCTCATTTTATCTTCATGATTTGCTACAAGTGTTGTGAATGTTGACAATGCTAATTGTCTATTTCTGTAACTCCACTCTTATGTCAATTATCTCAAATACTCAAGTAAAGCCATTATTGGGAGTTCTCTTGCAAATTTAATAACAACATTCATCGATTCGGCTATGTTTGAGATCATGATAAAGAACATGTTGTTCAATGAATGTACACTTAACCAGTTTTCATATCCAATATTAGTCAAATATATTCTTATTCGGGAATCTACTTTATCAATCTCATCCATTTTGTACTCAAATTCTTCAAATGTGTATGTCCCAAAAGCTCCAAAAAATAAATCCTTAATCTTACTTGAATTTTTCTTCAAATTATTCCACAAATGGTATGTGCATACACAATGGCTGATCTCTGGTAATATTTTTTTCGTTGCTTTCTCTATACTATCATGTCTATCTGATATTATGCACATACTTTCTCTTATACCATATGCTTTTCTAAAGATCATGAAAAACCATTCCCAAGAACAATTATTTTCAAAATCAACAACAGCAAAGGCTAGAGGGTAAATCTTACCTGCTGCATTTTGTGTGCATGCTGTGATTAGTGTCCCTCCATATTTTGATTTCAAAAATGTGCCATCAATAACAACTATCGGCCTGTAGTGCTTCCATCCCATAATTAAAGCTCCTAAAGCAATAAACAAGTATAGGAATGTGCCATTTTCTCCTATTTGAATATCAACAATAGATCCAGGATTAGTAGCCTTTAACATATATAAATAGTTGGGTAGTAGAGCATAAGACTCTTCAGGATTTCCCCTAAGCAATTCAAGAGATTTTGCTTTTGATCTCCAAGCTTTTCCATAGTTTATTGTAACCCCAAAATCAACTTTCATCTCACGAATGATATCATGTGGAGTGTATACTGATTTCACATTCAGGAACTTTGTCTTTATGATTTCTCCAATCACATCCAACGTTGTTTGTCGTTGATTGCCTAATCTCGATTGCAAAGGGCAAGTATGAATGTTGTTGAACTTTCTTATTTTGAATATAGATGTATTGCCCATCCTTGATGCACTTAATTGCCAACTACATTTCTCATCCACACAGTTCAAAACATATCTCTTGACATATGATTTATAAACTTTGTACTGGAAGCTATTTTTTAATGCAAAAAAAAAAACTTAAAGCTTTTGTGAGGGTCTCCTTGTCATTGTAAAGTTGTCCAATCTCTATATTAGGATATCTTAGGTTATTTATGATATTAGATTTTGTTATCCCCATGTCTTGTTCTTCTTCATTAGCCTTGTCCTTTGTTTTCTCAATAGTATCTTTGCTCAATATGTTTACATAATCCATCATTTCAGAAATATTTTCTTCCAATTGTAAAAGAGGTTGGTCTTGTAATGACAAAGAATTTGTTGTTGATGCTTGCATTTTAATTATTGGATCTGCCTTTATCATATTGTTAGACCTTAAGTAAAAAAGAAATTTATAGTAAAATTTAAATTTTTGAAAGGAAATCATGTTGTTTTTTGGTATACCAAGTATACCACTCGGTATGCCAAATTCCCGCATGCAATGCATGCTATGTTTTTTGGTATACTGGCCAGTATACCAGGTATACCACCCGTATACCAAAATGTGTAAGTTATAAATGTAATTAAAATTGGTTGTTTCTAACCTTTCTCAATCTCTATAAGATATAAAGGATACGCTGTGAGATCCATGTCCCTCTTCTTCAATTCCAAGTAAAATTTCATGCTATTATCATATTTTACTTCTAATGGAAAATCTTTCACAAAATACTTTATATTGATATGATTTATTTCTGTAGTAATTTTTAATTGATCTGATACTATCCCAACAAAAGTTTAATAGCTACAATCATTTGGTATTAGTACTCCTTTGACTTCAAAGCCTTCAAATTTGTTATCACTTGTCCATTTTCCTTTATACTTAATTAAAACCGAAATATTATCCATCTCTGTATTAAAAAAGTGTCAAAATACAATATCAATAAATACATTTTGTGAAACTGTACGAATGCCTTACAAGTAGTTAAGAAATTTCATGGCTAAGAAATAAAGTCAACATTATAATTCAGGTACTGGAACTTTGGCAATGAGGTTATAAAACAAAGTTCAAACATTATGGGAAAAACATGCAACAAATCATCAATTTTCAAAAGCAAAATAAGAGGTTTTATTCCATTTAGATTAGTTCATATAAGTCTAGTTTGCAATTCATGTTAAGTTATTAGTGAGTAAATATTTATGAAGGTGCTAAAATATAGACATGCATATATATGGAAAGGGTATGTAAGAACTGAATGAAATGGAGAATATATTTATTAGGAGTAGATTATTTTGTAGAACATTTGCTCATAAAAAAAAATTCATATTGGTATTTTGTCAAACACTTTACACAACAATTAAGACACCAAATTTTACATTAGCAAATTAACAAATTAACAATACAAGAAGAAATAAATAACAGCAATTCAACAAACTGATTTAAACAACCGGTTATGCCTTAGAAATCACCATCAAATACAACATCCAACTTTCAAGAACAATCCAAATTGATGTGGAAAATTCAGCAAACATGAGTAAATAATCAGTTAAATGTGAAGAAATTTTAGAGTAGAATTGTTTCCTTCAAGAATTGTGGTTTGTAATTTGATTATTTGGACGATAAACCAGAAGTTGTAGAATTGAATTTTGGATTAATGTTTAAAAATCCATGTTTGAGAAAGACAAAATAGAATTAATTATCAAGAAAAATGGTATAAGAGGAGACTCACCTTCAAAATCTTCTTCAACAAAAAATGCAAAGCAGGCAGAAAGAATTAAGAAAGAAGAAGCTTCAAAATATTCATCTAATAGCAGGAAGAAGAACAAAAGAAGAAAAAAAACGAAAGAAGAGGAAACGCGAAAAAGAATGGGGAGAGTTTGTGTTGGACTAAAAAAGTGGTATTTTTAAAAATATAAATTTAAAAAAGGTAATGTTGAAAAGGAAAAAAAAAGGTGGAGGCATTTTTAATAAGGAGTTCTGTTTTTTGGGTAATTTTGTAAAACTCCCCTAATTCTATAAGTAATTTAGGGATATAGCCCATTTGCATTAGTGGTTTTAACCCATTTAGATCATTTTGGGCAGATTCATGGATAGCCCAAATACAACTAAAATTTTATGGGTCTTTTTGGGTTAGTCAAAATGAACTCTTTATTGAATTTGAATTAATTTTTTTAAACAAATTTGAACGGAACTTTTGAATTTAATCAAATTTAATGGATCTAATTGTATAAGTATATATTTTAATTTTTTTTCCTTTCGTTAAAAAAGTATATTAAACTTTTGTTAAAAAAAAATAAAAAGGTATATTATACTATTATTCACATCTCAATCATTTAAAAAATGCAAAGATGAGCTGCATGTTAATTGGATGTGCATATTACCTTTCAGCTTTCTTAGACTAAATTGTTGGGCCAAGGCTTCCATTCTAATTATGGGCTGCATAGTTTATTAAGCAACTACGGTTTTCTTTTTCAGGAAATTACCCTTAATACCGTCTTTTTAATCTTTTTTCAAAAGATACAACCCTTTTTATAATTTTTTCATAAATTTCACTTTTTAAATTTCTATTTTTAAAAATACAACTTTCTTTGACTAAAACTCAAACTCTCTCATTGTTGTTAGCTCTTCATCCTTCTCGCCTTAATTTTCATTCTCAAGGGCATATCGGCATTTTTTTTTCTTTTTTTGGCTATCAAAAATTATATCTTTGTTGTCAATGATTGGTGCAGCGTGGCAAGTGTTAATCGATTTCATGTGAAGTAGGGAGGGAGGAGATGTAAATCGGCTAAAATTTGAAGTATAGGTACTATTTGATCAGTTTCTGTAATTGCTAGTTGTAAATTTGTATTAGATATTATGGTGAATCTTGTGTGAATTATAGTCTAAATTCTCAACTTATAATATTCTTGTGATTGAGATTCGCCGAATTAATTTCCAACTAACAAGATTCCATTAAATTTGACTGTTTTTTTCTCTTCGTTTTTAATGGATTTGTTCCTGGTTATTGTTTTGGATTCATAATTTTATTTTTTCCATATAATTTAGGTTTTTGCATCGTCCTTCACCATTTTTGGATGGAAAATTGCATTTCCAATTAGGGTTTACAGGTGCATTGGGAATTGAGGCTTTTGATGTGAAATTAAAAGAGGTTTTAGAATCAAATTTAGATGAATAGTTGATGAATTAATTCATAAGGTGATTGCTTCCGTGTTTTATTTAGTTTTCTTCCTATAATTATATATTGGGCTCTAGTATTAAATTATAATTGGATGTTATTCTACCTATTATAGTCTTAAATCATAAATTAACAAATGCTTTGTAGATGTTACTTGATTAATTTTGATTGGTTTAGTTCTTTTCATCACAATTGCTATAACATATATAATCAGTGATGAATTCTCTCCCTTTTTCTGCTTGTGTAAATTTAATCCAAATGGCTAGTTTTATCTGCTTATGCATTTTCTATTAGTGATGTAATTGTGGTAATTGGGGAATTACAATTCTTGTCTGCTTCATTTGCTATCAAAGAAACATTTCGAATCAAATAACTTTCTTGCTCATAAGGATTCATTTTCTCACTTATTAATTAGTTCTTGTCCTGGAGGATTTCGTTGGCTAAAGATTAGTATAATGTCATATAATGCTTCTAATATTTATTGTTACATGGTATTGGGGCTATATTTTTCAAATGTTGATATCAGATTCTCCATTGTAGCATTTAATGGCCATGAACTATTACTTTCTCATAGTTCACTTGTTACAAGTTGATTTTGTGCCATTTTGTTTTTAATTTTACTTCTTACAAATACAAAATAATTTCTTGTTGCTACTCCTTAGTGCTCATCTGGAGTGGAACCTTAATGGTTTGTTGGAGAAGATATAGGAGTATCTGAACTTAACTCGCATATACACTAACCTAAAAGGAATGAACCCAGATTATGAAGATCCTGTGATTTTATCATCTAAAAAACAGACATGCAAGCTTTTTTTCCTTTTTTTTTCTTTTTTTTCCTTTGAAGCTTACATTTATGTCAAAAATTGTCATTTAGCAACTTGTATGCATATTAGGGCTTTTTATCATGTAACATGTAAGTTATAATATTCCATGCACTTTTTAGTAATAATGTAAGACATTAAAAACAATTAGGATAGTGGAGGTTCGCTGAAGTGGGTGACACTAAAGAACTTAGGTGTCACGATTTTCGACAAAGTTTTTTAATTATATGAGTGTTTGATTATATAAGTGAGTGTTATAATAGATGTTAAAATGGCCCCTTTTGACTATATTGCATTTTCTAGATAGTTCATCATGTTTATTTGTAATGAAGTAATTGTTTTTGTAGTTACTAGTTCTTTACTTGCATACAGAACAGCAGGAAATGCTGAGAATACAATGGCTAAACATCATTTTGTTTTTCAGCAATCAATTATGCTTTTTACTTTCCTGAATACTTAATTCCTTTTCATATTCCAGTGCTCTAGTATGGGGATCAAGTGCAAAACACAAGCCCTAAAGGGTTGGTAAGGTTCTTAAGAAACATGATTTGCTTTACTTTGCTTTTATTTTATTATCTTATCTTTGATGTTTGATGTATATTTTTGTATCATTAAAATATGACCTTGGGGATGAATGTGTGGTTCAAATTATCATGAAAGTGTGATAAACTCATTCAATTTGCAAGCGATATTGAAGTGGCCTCATTTTGAAAGGTAAAAGTTGATGTGTGAAAGGTGTCCTTACTATTTTCTGGATTATGAAGGCAAATGGACTAAAGAGAAGCTCACTTGTTAGGAGAAAGTTTGATATGTAAATCAACCACTATGATAATGATTTCTAGTATTTGTTTCTTTGGCAGGTATGGCATCTCTACATTGATATCTAAAACAAAGAGAAAATGTTTAAATTATATCAAGTAATAAATTATGTTTCAAGATAAAATAAATTTTTTTTACAAATACAAGCCAAAAGAACACATAGTAGCACTAACCCCTATTAAATGGTCCTAAGCTCTTATTACATGTGCACCACTTGTAATTATGTGTGACCTAGGTAAGCAGAAGTTCAATCGCACAATGTGAAAATCATTTTTTTTTTCACAACAAACTCTCCAACCTAATATATATATATATATATATATATATATATATATATATATATATATATATATATATATATATATATATATATATATATATATATATATATATATATATATATATATATATAACAATAATAATAGATCAAATAGTATACAAAAACAATCACAATATATAGGAAGTACACACATAACATACATTAAGTAAACACACCGTATATACCAAATATACACAGTATATATATCAAGTACACACACTGTTTACATTAAGTACACACTGTATACACTAAGTATACACAGTGTATACACTAAGTACACACGCTACACAAAACTCTTTATCATTTACAGTATGTATTTCTCTAAGAAATAATAAATGAAAAAACTGACCATGAAGAATTATTTTGGGTATATCTAAAAAATACCTGAAACATGTTTTTCTAAATCTTTCAAGTTGTTATGTAGTCAGCTTGTTCTTTATGAGAGAGACGGCATAACAATTCACGTAATAGTTCAAATAGTATACAAAAATAATCACAATAAATAAAAAGTGTACACATTGTATACATCAAGTACACATACTATATACACCAAGTACATACATATTATACATCTAGTACATACTGTATATATCAAGTACACACACTGTATATACCAAGGTATCATTTGTTAAATCAATGCAGATAAAGAATTGTAAGATAAGATGGAATACTTTTCGGACCAAGATATGAAATGGTTAAGATAAGATTGGAAAGCATTCTGAAATATTTTTTCAATTGTTTGTTAAATTTCTTGAAATAAACTGAAAAGTATATTTTTTTCTTTTAATCTGTTTGTTAAAATATTTGAGATTACACTGGAATAAAAATTTTACGTAAATACCCTTATTTCCAAGATCATTCTAAACTGTTTGTTAACATCCAAATCCAAGGTAATTAAAATCAAATAATACCATAAGAACTTTAAACCTTAATAATAACTAGCTGAAATAATATTCTATCATAAATAACTAAAAAAATAATTAATCATATCAATCCTCGCAGCAGGAGCTATAATGCATAAATGGTCAAGTAACTCTAGCTTTTTTATAATTTCATCTACAACCATAAACCTCTCATTTATGTTTTCAAATGGCATAACATCCAGAAATTTACCTAGTTCTTCCTTTTATCGTTATCCCTTTCCTATTTTGTCACCAATTACGTCCAATCTTTTATCCATTGTCTTTGATAGTTGAAAAATGGAATTACTAACCATTAAAAGATCATTTTGAGAGTTTCCTCCTGTTTTCCTTTTTTTGCTGGTGGTGGAAGTAGGGGCATTCTTAGTTGATGCAGTTTCACCTTTTTTTCCATATATTATTATAATCATGCTCCTCTAATGGTTGTTGCTATTGTTGTTGCTGCTCGTTGTTCAAATCTTGGACTATTTCATTAGGTGTTTGGGCATACTTCCCTATAGCTCTATCCTTTCCCCAAATTTCAAACCAATCATAATAATATGGCACAGATTTACCTCTCACATACTTCATATACTTATCTTTTTGAAAATATAAAATTAATCAATTTAGTAAAATAAAGTGATATTTTTTCTAGTCAAATATATAACAATGAAAATTTAGCACCTTTTCAAACTCCATCCACACCTCCTCGCTATCACACTCAACCATCTTTAATGTGTCATTACATCCAAAACTAGTGTTATTTACCAAAATTTGAATGCAATTGTAAAACATTTTCTATATATTTATGTTTAATGTAATATGAGTACGAATTTCAAATCTATGTTCAGAAAAATGGTCTTCATTTTAGTCTGTAATTCAACTAAATAACCACCTCTAAATTGATTATCTTGTTTGGATCATGGATCTTGGCCTAAATTTTTCAATAAATCCAACAGAGCTCATTCTTCATATTTGCTCCATAACCTTCTAGTCCTAGTACTTTTTCCTGTATCACCAATATTAGATAAAGATCTAGATTTTTTCCTACACTTAGTGCTATCCATCTTTGCTTTAAAGATAAAATTCAAATATTGAAAAAAGAAAATAGAATTTTGGAAATAACAAATAAATATTGGATGATTTATATATAAATTAACCAAAAAATTCAATTATGTAAGCTAAAAAAGTTACACGAATAAACTATCAAAACTAAATTTAATTATGCCCAGTGGTCTATTCATTCCACATTTGATAGGCTTTATATAGTCTCGATGTTGTCCACTCTATCGTGGGTTCAACAATATTTACACTATCAATAATGTCGACAATCCCATCATTTTGTTCATTCTCTTCATACTCATCATTAAATGTTTTCATTTTCTTATAAATGAATTTTTTCAAGATACAACAAGCAATAATAATTTTGTTCACTGTATTTGCAGAGTAGTAAGATCCATAGCCTAATATATTCCAACGATTTTTCAAACTCCCATAAGCTCTCTCAACTACACTACGAGCTTGAGAGTGTCTCTAATTAAAATACTCTTTGTGATTTAAAGGAGGATGTCCACTTCCAAAAGTTCCTAAGTGATATCTATGACCTCTCAAAGGAGACAGAAAACCAAGTCCATTTGTGTATTCGGAGTCAACTAGATAATATTTTCCTAAAAATATTTCAAAAATTAGTTATTAAGCTAGTTAATGAGCTGTAAATATTTAATAACTTACTAAATTTTAAGAAAAAGTTAATTAATTTATCGGTTGGAACTTTGAAACCATTAGGATTGATTATAGCATCTTTCAAAACCCTACTATCAGCTGCTAAACCTTCCTAACCCAGGTAAACATATGCAAATCTGCCAAATTTATCAACTACTCCAAGCATATTAGTAGAAACCTCTCCTTTTCTATTTCTGTAATGATTCTTCTTATCTTCAAAAACTGTTAATTTGATATGGGTGCCATCTAATGCACATAAACAACCCTATAAAAATGAAATTGTTTAGAATTTAATAGGTTATTGATTTTTTAATTTCTAAGCTAATTTATAGTTATTAAAAGTAATTACCTTAAAAAACTTTCAAGGCATTTCCTAACAATTTGCTATTACTGGATCGGGATCCACAATCATAATAGCATATAGTTTTAAAATGGCAGACAAAACCCTATGAAAAATCTTACTGATGGTTTATCCTAACCTAGTTCTGTCTGTACTTTGATATCTATTTTTCATACAGTGTGCACATATGTTGAGAAAAATAACTACCATCTCTTCTATTGTGCATAGCGAGTTTCTTTCAAGCCAACCTCCCTCAATAAATTAAATAATATGATAAAAGTTCTCTTATCCATTCTTATAGTACATATTAAATTTCTATTATTATAGAGCAATTTGTTAACTTGCTCCATTTATGACCTCATTCTTATATTAATTAGGTATTTCTTAGAATTTCCTACCCTAAAAGATGAATAGCCAACTAAGCTCAATTCAAAAATGGTTGTAACAGTTGTAACAATACTGACTTAAGCTCTACATATCCAACAAAGTACAATTATCAACCATAACAATCCCTCAGGGTCATCCTCCGTGTCCCATGAATCTTCATCATATACAATGTCAATCTTATCAAGGTCCAAATTATCCATTACAACTAAAAACATATGAGGAAAAAAATAGTATATATATCAACTCCACATTACAATAATTGAAAAAATTCTAATTCGCTAGGTGGCCTTGGTATAAAGAAGAATAATCCATGGGCTAAAGGCAATACGAAAAAATAATCTAATTATCCAACAAAATCAAAAATCATCATGAAAAATATTACATGAATAGACATTCAACCAATCAAATCATCTGAAAATTGAAAGCAATAATCGGCAAAATAGAGCACAACACCAAAGAGTTAGCCAAGATGTTAAAGAAAATTAGATTCAGATAGCTACAAGGATTGGATATAAAAAGAGGATGTTGTGTTCTACTCAAGGGATTTTGATAAAGATCTTTATCCTGGTTGTAGGTTCCGATAAGGTTTGTTTGGTCTTAACCTTAATGCTTCTTGTTTCTGTTTTATTTGACTGATTTTTGCATACTGGCTTGAATTTTCTGAGCATGACTAGTTATAATTGTACCATTCTGCACTGAAAATTAAGAACCTTTATGCATTACCAAAATTAAGAAGGTAGATGACTCCATTTAGTTTGAAGAATTGAGGATTAGTTATTATTTACAAAGGGGGATAGTGGGACATAGAAAGTTTATACTAAAGTGGCTTTGATGTTGGTTCTTTAATCCCTCTAAGTCTAGTATTCATTTCATTGCAAAGTGGACAAATTTTCTACTTATTTCTTATACAAATTATGCAGCAACCCAATCTCTAACTAGCTATCTGTAACATCTGTTGTTTAGCAATACACAACTATATAATTGACTCCCTTAAATGGTTATATGGCCTTTGAAAGCAATGGAAAGAAGCATTAGTGTTTTATGCATGCTGCATTTGGTGCACCGCAGAAAGGTTCAGCTAGTATTCTATGATCAATTGAATCATCTCACTACTATGCAGAGAATAACATAGCACATGCACGACGTTGGATAAGCACATTCTATAATACATGACTGGCTCATTCATGTTAATAGGTGCAACTATCTGAATCTAATTTTGTTTTCTAACTCTACAAAGGGCCCAATCATGTTTAATAAACAATCAAAGATACATAGTAGTCCAATAACAAAAGACATACTTTCAAATGATAGGGTAATATACTACATGCCTCCACAAAATTAATAATTTTAGTGATAGAAATTAAAAGCTAATGAGATATATTAGATTATAAAGTAATAGTACAGCTATAAGCCACAAAAGACATCAAAGGCAAATACTTAGATACAACAACAGTTCCCTACCTAATACAACTGTTACCTCTACAACCCAACACAAAAAATATAAAACCCAAATCAAGCAACAGAGCAAGTACTAAGAGAGTTGACAAGTACTAAAATACAAAAAAATAATTTAAAATGAAAAGTAATTGATGAAAATTCGCAATAACATAATTAAGAGAGTTGGCTTAAAAAGGATGATTTACAAGCTTTTTACAACGTCTAGTTATGAAGGCATGTGCAAAAATCCTCAATAGGGTTTAATTCATGTTGACTCTTGATTGACATGGTCCAATTCAGCTTAAAAATGCACCATTAGAAATAAAAATAATATAATAGAACAAAAAATAAATGATTAAAACTTGGTGATGAAGAAAGTGTATATATTGCATATGATTTTCCAATAATTGCAGTATTATGCATGCTTGTTAAAAATACAGGTTAGTCAATTAATTATTTAATTTTATTGCTTTATCTTGTCAATTAATTTTTTTTGGCTTTCTGGGTTTCAATTTGGTTGTACTATAATGTAAGTACTTCTATAAAAGGAACATCGATTTTACCACAATCCAACAAATAATAGAGAACTTGAGGTGCATGGATCAACAAAAGAATCTAAATCCATGAAACGAATCTAGAAAACCCAAATCAAGTAACTAAGCAATTCCAGATTTCAACAGAGAGAAATTAAAATTGAGAAATAATTATGTCAAGGCAGAGAAGCAAAGTTCAGTAGATGAATTGGTGGACTATTCTTCCAACGGCAACAAAGAGAAGTAACAAAGCAATTCCATATTTCAATAGAGATAGAAATTAAAATTAAAGAATAATAAATCTTCAAAAAAATTGAGGAAAAATTACCTCAAGGCAGCGTAGCAAAGTTCAGTAGATGAATTGGTGAGCTATTCTTCCAATGGCAACAAAGATAATTTGAGAAGGATAGAGAATAAGAAGAGACAAAGATGTGGGTAATTTAGTATTTTTATTCTATCTGGCAAAATACATTGATGCATATCTTACCCCTTCAAGATATGGATAGATAACAAGTCACGTAAGTTTTTTTTATGGATCTCATTTTTTTTTTTAACAAATACTTGGAAAGGTTGGAAAGTTTGGATTAATCATATTTTCTTTTCAATTCAACCTTTTCAAGTTTAACAAACACTACCCAAGTACACACACATTATACACCTAGTTCACATATTATATACACCTAATAAATACACAATATATACATCAAGTACACACACTACATATAATAAGTATACACATAATATATATCTAGTACACACACAGTATACACCTAGTACACGTCATATACACCTAGTAAGTAACACACAGCATATATCAAGTATACACATTGCATACATATTCATTGTTCTATCTATACTAGATTCTAATCCTTGATTTCAGTGATACATAATCTATTATATATTGCTAATAAATACATATATTTGTTAATATGTTTATTTTGAATAGCAATAAATTGTTACCTAAATGGAAAAAAAACCATAAAAATGTGAAAACTCCATCTTATTACCATTTGGATTTAATTATTCTTGAAAAATAGCGTAAAAGGTGGAGTTCGAATATTATCAAATAATTAATTTATGTTGGAAAAGGAAGTACAAAAGCTAAAAAAATGAAATAAATCAATTCACAATTCTGCTAAAGGACATATATATACACACTATTTTTCGACATGTTAACTATTTTTATTTGTTCTAATTCATTTGTTCTTATATGTATATTAAGAAATGTCCTTAATTTGTAAGTAAAAATGTTGTGTTTAAAATGAAGAAATTAAATAATATCTATGAGATAAAAGACTTTTTTGTACACAACATTAATAAACAATCCATAACAGTACTTGGTTTTATGCGATAGCAAAATCTTATTTAAATTGCCAATTGTATTTTCATCAATTGTTTGTTCATCTCCAGTTTCAACTTTTAAAAGGAACTATCCAAATTCTGCATCAACATTAACTCTCATATCTGGAATCAGTTTTAATCATTTCATCTCATTACTTGATGTATTTCTCCTTGTCTTGATGCTAGGATGTGTCCTTAACATGACATTCTTATTTCCTTACAGTTGCATAACAGTTTGCCTAAAACTCTAAAAGTTAATTTTAATTACATTAACTACAAGTGTAACGCCCCAGAAATCGCTGATCATGTAAATAATACTTTCCGAGATGAATAGTGCCACACGGGGCCTACCGGACTAATAAATTTTTTTTTTCACCATTGAAAAGTACTATTCATAACGAATATGGTAACATAATTTGGACTGAAATTGAGATCAAATAAATCTCCAAAAGGAAAAAATAAAATAAATAACGGGATCAATATAGTTGACTGAAAACTTTGACTGACTTAAAAATATTTTTTTGGACTTCGTAAAATTATTCTAATTACACCAATTGACTAGAAATTATGTATATGAATTTTTGGAATGATAAAATGAATTTTTTGAAAACTTTAAAAATTTAGCTTTGGGACTGGTTAAAATTTACATTCGAGACTAGTTTAATATCGAAACGACTTCGGATTGATCTGAAATTTTAAGCATAACCTAATTAATATTTTTAGGAATTTTCAGTATAATTTTTATCAAAAATTGACAACTAAAAATATATTGGCCAATTAAATTGTAACATATGACGTTGAACCTACCTAGAACTTAATTGATTTTGTCCTAAAGTAGGTAACCAATTAATGTGGGCATTAAGATATCTTTATCTCTTGGTTTTGGCCAGCCAAAGGCCATTCCTTTCCCATTTTCTGCCGTTTCTTCCTTTGCTTTTTCTTCCTTCATTTTCTTGGTTTTTAAAGGTTAATTCCTAAGATTTTTCCAACCATAATCTCAATTAAATTGTTTCATCTTGCTTTCTTTCATGGGTGGTAAAAGGAGTTGAATATAGTCCAATTCTTCAAGTGGATAGTTTGGTGAGTTGGGGAAAATTTAGTTTTATTTGATAATTAGAGTAATTAAGTGTTGATTATAGTATTGTGTAAATTATTTGAGCAAAATTTTGACTTAATCTATGGTGATTTTGATCATGAAATTGCTGCCAATAAAAGAGCAAGGAGAAGGAAGCAAATCAACAAAAAATAAGGGAAAAGGCAAAATAGTTGAGTGATTTGTAAGTGAATAATTTTAAATCCTTTAATTTCACAATATATATGTTGTATATATAATTAGAAAAAAAATTAAGTTAATTATTAATTACGAATTAATTGTGAAATTGAACTTAGAATTGTGCAATTAGAAGATAAATTAGTGAAATTATGATATTTAATTAAAATTTAGACAAGTTTGATTTTAGAGAAAAATTCGGTCACATTAAAAAAATTATGGACTAAAATGTAATTTTCCGGATTAAATTGAAATAATTGAAATATATATATATATATATATATATATATATATATATATATATATATATATATATATATAATAAGTAAATGAAATAAACACAAGAATTGTACTGTATGGTTATATGTACAATTTTGAAAATGACTATTGTTCTGTATTTGGTTGATCTTGTGGAGTATATATATAGATTATGGAGGTTGGGTTGGACGCTTGTGAATATTTTGGGAGTGTTTTGTAGTTTTTGCAGGAAGGCAAAATTTAGGTTTCAGTCGTTATGTTGTCCAAATTTCTGTAGATTAATTAATAAGATATTTTAGAATATGGTATCCACGACTTAATGGTTAAGAATATGAATGTTACAGATGAATAATATTATAATAATTTATTGACCACTGCAGTTTAGTGTGGCACCGGTATTCGGACCAATGTCCGGCTATCGGGTGTTACAACAAGTCCACAACATGACACCATGAACAAAATAAAACAAAGATGAAAACAAAACAAAAACTACCTAAAATACAAGACATCGTGAACATCAATTCACAATGCTTGATTAAGCTTAGGTATAAGTTCCCACAGCGATTAGTAAACCAATTTAAAGGCACAACATAAGATATAAAACCAAAAATCAAACAGAAGATGATAAACATAGGTGTAGCTCTTGGATCCTTTCATGCTAGCAGTGAATAAATCATTTATAATTGTGTTGCTAACTCCCCCATTATTGATATTAACTATCCTTCTAAGCTTTTAATCTGTCATTCCTCATTCTCACTGTGTACATCACTGCTATTTGAAGATGGAAATGTATCACACTCTTCATCTAAATCTTCACTGCTAACATCTAAATATCATATAATTAATTACCAATTACTATTAAAAATAAAATAAAATTCATCTAGAATATATTCTATTTTCGATAATTTTTTGCACGTATTGAAATGCTAAATTATTGTTCAAGAAAAAAAATCAACATAATGTAGTAGCAAGATTTTCTCACCTTTCTAGATTACCATTTAACATACACTTCATATTAAAAGGCATCAAAATTAAAAGATAACATAAATGCACATTAGACTATGGTATTGCTAGTATTAAATGGATCTACAACGCAGACAAAAGGCATCAAAACTAATCCAAGTCTGAATTAGATGAACCAGTCAAAACTAATAGCTATTTGACGACTGCTAGCAATTCATATTCATAGTTTTTTGAAAGAGAATAAACTACAATCTACATAAATTGCAAGCAACAAATATTAATTCTAGATACTACCTAATAATTAAAGGATCAATCAACAGAACCGATTCATTCACTGATTAATCAAAAGAAAGTCAATGGTCAACGAACAAAATATTAAATCATGAGTAATATAGTGACATTAGACAAAATTACATAAAAATTAGAAGTATCAGAAATTAAATTCAGAATCTGAGATAAGGGTTTGCAGTAAAAAATAGAAACAGACAATCAAAGAGAACCCAGGAAACGAGAATCAAGCAAAACTAAGTGCATAAAAAAACAAATGGAAAAGAAAAATTGAAAGCATACCTGAGATATATATTCGAATTGAAAATGAAAAAATCTAGAGACATATGTAACCTAAGAGAAAGGAGAGTATGCGGTGTGTATGATAGGGAACTCACAGTTTTGGAGTAGAAGAAAAATGAACTAGGATCTCATTTGCTTCTCTTATGCGAAATTTATAATGCTCTTTTGATTTTTCATTTTCCAAAGTAAATTAGATAAAAGAAAAAAAGAAACACCAGGATTTACACTATATTACTTCAATGTTAAGCAACAGAGAAAAAAAATCAGTGCACAGTAAATTAGCAAAAACCATTCAATCAGTCATTCTCATGAGAAGCCAAACAAAATATCAAGTAGAGATGAAGAAAAACAAAATCACATTCAGAATGCCAAAATACCCTAAGATTTTTTACGATTTTAGTAGAGATATTAAATAAAAAAACATGTTGAGCAAATTTCAAAAGAGAAAGTATCGTTGATGGTCTCAAAATCTTCACAGATGAAGAATAGATATTTGGTCTCGAAATCAATGGAGATGAAGAGTAGCTGGTGATCGGAAAGGCTGAAAGTGACAATTATCGGGAGAGAGAATAGTAAAAAATTAGAAAAGTGAGAAAGTGAAATTAGAAAATTTAATAAGAGAAATAAAACGTTGTATTTTTTGAAAATATAAGTTGTATAATTGATATTGAAATTTTAAAAAATTATACTAATGAAAAATTAGAGAAGTGTTGTATTTTTTTTTTTGTCATTTTTATTTTTTCTGTATATTTTTGTAAAATCCCCTTTCTTTTTGGCCCAAATCTTTTACTGTTTTTGTTGAAATTACTTTATTTTATCTGATTTGTTGAAATTGAGTTGATCATTATATTTGAGAAGCATGCAGCATGTCAAACATAAGAATTTTTTTTTTCAAATTAAGATATTTTAACGTCATAGTCATATCTAATCAAATTTCGGAATAAAACTTAAATAAGAAAAATATAATTATAGATTTTCAATTGAATAGGTTTTAATTGCAGCAAAATATATAAAAAGTTTAGGCACCTCAAGACCACGCTTGATAAAATAAAAAGAGGCGTGAAAGAGGCGAAGAGCCAAAGGAATTTCTTCGGCCAGTTGCCTGTTCAAAGTCCTCAAGCTCTGTGGAAATGTTTGGATCCAAACTTTAAAAATGCAGAGTCAATGTACCTGGACACGTCCTATAATGCTTCGCCCTCTGAGTTTCAAACCCTCCACTTTCCCCACTTTTTCAATTTCTAAGCATTTCCCCGCAAAAAGATTTGATCTTTTTGTTGCTTCCAGTGGAATCTCTCGGTACCCTTCCACAATGGCCACTTTATCCACCGCTTCTACCACCGAAAAAGATGCCGTTTCCGGTCAGCAAGAGTGGACCCAGAAGACCCAGCATCCATTACCAGTAAACCCTGTTTTTGTTTTTTTGATATTTGGCCTTATTTTGTATGCATTCGGTTTAGTTTCGAAATGGGTGTTTTAAAGAAATTGACCTTATTTTCTGTTCTTTTGTGTATAATTATGTGGATTTCGATGTTACCCTTTTTGTGATTAAGTCTTATTTGTATAAATTCGTTTAGATTCAAAATCCCTATTGAGTGACCCAATAGAGTGATTGTCAATTGTTTGAGAAGCTAGCAACTAAGCAAGAATTTGATGTGATCGTTAAGTGAGCATATAGCAGCTGCTGATCTTGGGCAATGTTGGCCAGTAGTGAAGGTTCTAAACTTAAACTGAAATAATGACCCGCAAGTTCAGTTAACGGGCGGTAGAATCTGGATAAATGATCGTAATCTTCATATCAAGATATATTTACTGTGTGAGCTAATTTCTTATTGTTATGGTTATAATGCAAGATGAATGAGGAAGAAAGCAGTTTTCTAGTTATGGATTGGTACTGAGTTTGTTTAACAAGGGATCATCAGTGTTTTGTGAAGTCCTTTTCCTTGTAATCATTCTACAGAGGCATATATAATCATTAGCTAGGGAAGAGGAAAAGCAACTGTTAATAGTTGGTTTAACAGATTTTACTTGTATCAACTTGCTGATCCATTTTTAGAAGTTTCAGCGGAAGATATGGGAGAACACTTTTTGAGCGTTAGGTCTCTCTTATACCAGGTCTTACTTTCCTCTAAGACCACAAGTAATTAGTTAAACGCTATAACATCCTTTACGTAAGATCAATTGGTGTGGATGCGACTTCAATTGCAAATAGGTTGATTTTTATTTATTTATTTATTTATTTATTGCATCTCCCCTCTGTGAAAGCAGTTGATGAAGAATGGAATGTGCGTTCTCTTGTTTTCTGTGTTTTCTTATTCTGGTCTTGTTTAAATCAGGTGGCTAGGCGCTTGGAGAAGTTTAAAACTACGATCTTCACACAAATGAGTTCGCTTGCTATCAAACATGGGGCAATAAATCTTGGCCAGGGTTTTCCCAATTTTGACGGTCCGGGGTTTGTTAAAGAAGCAGCTATTCAAGCCATTAGGGATGGGAAGAACCAATATGCTCGTGGATATGGAGTTCCAGATTTCAACTCTGCAATCACCGAGCGATTCAAGAAAGATAGTGGGCTGGTGGTGGACCCTGAGAAAGAAGTTACTGTCACCTCTGGATGCACAGAAGCCATTGCTGCAACCATGTTAGGTTTGATAGATCCCGGTGATGAAGTGATACTGTTTGCTCCTTTCTATGATTCTTATGAAGCCACACTGTCTATGGCCAGTGCCAAAATCAAATGCATTACCTTGCGTCCCCCAGATTTTGCTGTTCCAATCAATGAGCTTAAGTCCACGATCTCAAAGAATACTCGTGCCATTCTTATCAATACACCACATAATCCTACTGGAAAGATGTTTACTAGGGAGGAACTCAGTACCATTGCATCACTTTGCATTGAGAATGATGTTCTGGTTTTTACTGATGAAGTTTATGATAAGTTGGCCTTTGAAATGGATCACATATCTATGGCCTCTCTTCCTGGAATGTATGAGCGAACTGTAACAATGAATTCCTTAGGGAAAACATTCTCCTTAACCGGTTGGAAGATTGGATGGGCAATAGCACCTCCACACCTGACATGGGGGGTGCGGCAGGCACACTCTTTCCTCACTTTTGCTACCTCCACTCCGATGCAGTGGGCTGCTGCAACGGCTCTCAGGGCCCCAGATTCATATTATGTAGAACTAAAGAGGGATTATATGGCAAAGAAGGAAATTCTAGTGGAGGGATTGAAGGCTGCTGGTTTCAAGGTGTTCCCATCTAGCGGAACTTACTTTGTCATTGTCGATCACACCCCGTTTGGGCTAGAGAATGATGTTGCATTCTGCGAGTATTTAATCAAGGAAGTTGGGGTGGTAGCAATCCCAACCAGTGTGTTTTATTTGAATCCGGAAGAAGGAAAGAATTTGGTAAGGTTCACCTTCTGCAAAGATGAACAAACTCTGAGGACTGCAGTTGAGAGAATGAAGAAGAAACTGAAGAGAAAATGATCCTGTAGGTGGTGGTCGAGTTCTGAGTACTCTTGTTTACTTGCTGCGGGACAAAAGTGATCAGTTTTGTAGTTGCTGAAAAATGATTGTGAAGTCTATTTGTATTAACTTATGCCAGAAGCTCAGCACATTATCTCACAACCTTTATTTATTAAAATAAAAATATTACTGTAACCATACCTGTGAAACTGGTTTAGCTTCAAAACAAGCAGTAGATAATCATGTAATGTTTCAGTTATATTATTTGTATCTGGTTTCCGATGTCCTTAAGTTTCCTTGAGTTCTGACCTTCGGTTCTTTGAGAAGGAACTCGTCGTGAAGAATATGAAGTTTTATCATTTTTATGTGATTATGCACCATAAACATACACACCACAAGGAATAAATCATTGGAAAATTAGTTTTTTAATTATAAATCTGAATAAAGCTATTATGTGGAAGAAATTAGTTCAAATGGAAAAATATAGTGAACCAAGGTAGTGTATCTTAGGGAGTTGGAAGATGCATAATGAGTAGATTTCTGGTAGGAAACTGAAAAAGAAACACCTGACAGACAAGGGAATCGAATTAACTTAGTTGGTGAAGTATTAACGCCCCATAATCATTTGGATTTCTATTCCTACTAGGACTTTTCTTTTTACTTCTCTATAAATACTAAATATTATCATAAATTCTTCATCGTCAAACAAACTTCTTTCAAAAATACAAAACAAAACAAAAAAAAAAAAGTTATTGATTATCTATTCCTAACAATGGCGGACTCACACCCAGATCTTTTCCGCAAACTAAATCAAGCAAAAACACAATTTTACCACATGAAAGCCGTGTTAATTTCGGGAATGGGATTTTTCACTGATTCTTATGATCTTTTCTGCATATCTTTAGTCACTAAACTCTTAGGACGCATCTATTATCAAGTCGATGGATCATCAAAGCCAGGCAGTTTACCTCCTAATGTGGCTGCCGCCGTTAACGGTGTTGCACTCTGTGGAACCCTCGCCGGACAGCTCTTTTTCGGGTGGGTCGGGGAGCTCTCCTGCTTCTGTGATGGGGACTTTGTGCTTCTTCAGGTTCTGGCTCGGCTTCGGAATTGGTGGAGATTACCCTCTTTCGGCAACTATAAGGGCTGAGTATTCAAATAAGAAAACTCGGGGCGCTTTTATTGCTGCTGTTTTTGCAATGCAAGGATTTGGAATTCTTGCTGGTGGTGTGGTTGCTATGGTTATTTCTTCGATTTTTCGCGCTATTTATAAGGCCCCTGCTTACTCTGTTGATCCTATTTCTTCAACTGTGCCTCAGGCTGATTGTGTGTGGAGGATTATCCTGATGGTTGGCGCTTTGCCTGCTGCTTTGACATTCTATTGGCGCATGAAGATGCCTGAAACTCCCCGTTACACTGCTTTGGTGGCGAAAATTGCTTAGAAAGCCTTTCATGATATGTCAAAAGTGCTGGACATTGAAATGCAATTGGAAGCTGATGAGAAGAAGTTTGATATAAATAGTAACGAAAAAGAATTTGGTTAATTTTCAAAGCAATTCCTTTCTCAGCGTGGATTGCATTTGTTAGGCACTGCAAGTACTTGGTTTTTAATTGACATTGCATACTACAGCCAGAACTTGTTTCAGAAAGATATATTCAGCGCAGTTGGCTGGCTCCCATCAGCCAAGACAATGAGTGCACTTGATGAGCTTTTCAGGATTTCCAGGTCTCTATTTCTGATTGCACTCTGTGGGACAGTTCCAGGCTACTGGTTTACAGTTTTCCTGATTGATCGGTCGTTGCAGGATCCAACTGACAGGATTCTTCTTCATGACAGTGTTCATGTTTGCATTGGCAACTCCTTATCATCACTAGAGATTAGAAGGAAATCACATTGGTTTTATAGTAATGTATGGACTGACTTTCTTTTTTGCAAATTTTGGGCCTAATAGCACAACATTCATTGTACCAGCAGAGATATTTCCTGCGAGGGTAAGATCAACTTGCCATGGAATATCAGCAGCAGCAGGAAAGGCCGAGGCAATAATCGGGGCATTCGGGTTCTTGTATGCAGCACAGAACCAGGACAAATCCAAGGCTGATCCAGGCTACCCAGATGGGATTGGAATGAGAAATGCACTGATTGTGCTTGGTTGTATCAATGTGATAGGATTTTTGTTGACATTTTTTATTCCTGAGCCTAAAGGAAGATCACTAGAGGAGATTTCTGGAGAAAATCAAGCATCTGATCAAGTTGAAGCTGCCAATTAGATAATTTTCTTTTATATATATTTAAATTTTAACGCTGTTACTTAATTAGCTTTGCTTCTTTGATTAAATTACCGACAAAAAAAATTTGTTTAGTTATCTGTATTTTATTTGAAAGGTTGAGAAATTAATTTTGAAATGTGAGGTTATTTATTATGCATGTGCAGAGTTGGAATAATATGTTGGGAAATGATTGAAAAGGAAAAAGAAAAAAAGGAGAGATGTTTTTGTGGAGTAAAAGATGCAATTATTTAAACTGGGGCGATGATCATCCAATTAATGGTGAAGAAGACAGAGAAGGACATAGTTAATGATTATGTATATCAAATAATTTGAATTTTTTAAGATGCTCCTTTTTCTTATTTTCTGATGCCCACAAAAAAATGTTTTGGGAATTTATTAAAGGCTGCAGGTGATGGCTTAATTACGTGAAGCATTTTTGGGCCATAAATAAATAAATTAAGATGTACCCATTTTAGTGAACTGAGGATAGGAGAAGGAATAATCATATGGCAGGAAATTTTCATCCCCGACTAGAACAGTTTCGAAAGAGAAGGAAAACTTTCGATTTTTCCTCCCACGACAGTAAGAATGGAGATAAAAGAATTTTCGATTTGGATTTTGTGGCGAAAGCGGCAGCAAAAAGTGGGATATCTGTCCCACTGGGATCCCAGTCCCGATATATTATTACTATATTATTCCTGATTTTTTAATTATTTATATTTATGCCATTCTTTATAAATTCACCAATTGAAATCCTAACCTCATGTCCTTTGCCGTTTATTCTCTTCTCCCTCACAGACATAGCTACTCCTCTCTCTCTCTCTAACAAAGAAATCTAACTTCGAAGACATAAGTACAACTCTTCCTCACCGCAGCCCATCGTTGGCTTCTACCTCTGCTTGTCAACAGGTTAGTCGATTTTCTCTCTCTTTTTCTTTTCTTTTTTTTTGTATAAAGAAGTTGCTATTTTGTCAATCTCGGTCTACTTATTAATTATCTTTGTCCAAATCTCTGATATTTTGCCAATCTCGATCCCGTTTGGAGTTATATCCTTCTTAACACAAACAATCAAGGTTTGATTTCTTCTTTTTTTTATTTAATGTTTATCAAGATTCTTTTGTTGGGTAAGCATGTTGGATTGCTGATTAATCTCTTTGTTTGAGCAACATTATCTGGTTGAGGGAGTGGAATCTAACTAATATTAGATCTAGAGATCTGGTTGGGTGCTTTTGCAATTCTTTGGACACGATCTAAACTGAGCATTTAATTTCTACATTATATATGATGCATGAGCTTAGTTCTATAACCAACATAAATTAAGGATTAAAAAAATCTAATCTCACATGTTAACAGAGTTGTATTTTCAGCTCATGAAAAGAGTAGAAATAGAGTTGCATTTCCATGTCATTCTCACCCATGCAAAAAGTGGATTTTGAGAAAGAGAAAGTGAGAAATTGTGAATTTGGCAAAAATTTGAATTTATTTTCGAGTCATACATGCTGGATGTATAGAAAACTCAGATTAAGACGTTTTGTATTTCCTTTTGTACAAATACATATAGAGCGATTATTGTTAGTAAATGAGAAAGTCTTTTTAGTCATTTTTTTCCTCAATATGTTCTCAGATTTTCAACCAAACACTATTTTTTCTCTAGTAAGTCATTCATTAATGGTGAGCATTGATAAAAGCAAGGAAGAAGATAGTCCTTCTAGTCCTTTTATCTTAATCCAAATGAGAATCCATCTCTAGTTTTTTATTCCATTAGCGTTAAATGGATCAAAGAGTTGCTTAGTTTGTAACTCGTAAGCGAATGTATAATTTTCCAATTTAATTGTGGATAGAGAAAGCAAATATTTTGCAATCAATTTGTTTGAAGTTGTGTTGTAATTGTCATTTGTACTCAAAAAGAGATGTTTAGTTCGCAACTCATAAAAACAAATGCATCATTTGTGACACCCTTACTATTACAGATCTATAGATTAAAACAATTGGCTGAAAAAAAAATTCTTATCTTAAAAATTATATACTTAACTCCATAATTCCTTAATTATTAATGCTTATCCAATAATAAAGTTATAAGCTCAACTCATCGCTGACCCATAACTATCCAATTTTTACTATTCATTTTATAAAATTTTGGAAATATAACTGCTATAAAATTAACTAGCCTCCTAAAAATCAAATAAGTACACAGCCCCTCAGGAGCACAACAGTTTATAGACAATATATTATTTTCATCCATACATTCTCCATTTCAAATCAACATACATAATCAAACCACTATCTGCCATTCATATACTTATATAAACAAATACATTACTGTATTAATACAAATCAATTCTCTTACTTCAATATTTACAATAATATATATGCCAATACAAAAGTTACTTTTATCTAACTCCTATTCCTTCAAAATTTACTTCCATGTGTACTAATGCTCTAGACCTTCTTTAGTACATGCACGCAATAAATTCTATATTCTGAACATTAAATATGCATAGTGATGACTAAAAATCGAGATATTTTTCAAACACGCATAATTGCATTAATTATTCAAAATCATTAGTTTTTATTATCAAAATATAGTTTGCATTATTTTTAATAGTCATTTCAATTTAATATCAATACTTTGGTAAACTTTTCATTTTAGTCTTGAATTTTTTATTTTATTATAAAAATACCCTTTTTACACTTTAATTACAAAATCACCATTAACTTTCTTTTTTTTCACTTCAAATTAAATTTTTGGCATCTACCAATTGATCCTTATTTTAACTTTTTTATGCAAAATTATATTTTAATCATTTTTCTTCTTAAAAGCTTATTTTTGGACTGTTCGTTCATTAAATTATCATTTTACCTTTTCTATTCATGTCTTAATCACTTTTACTCGTTAAGTTCAACTTTTTGGTAAAATTATTGTTTTACCCCTAAACTTTTTATTTCTTTTCAATTAAATTCATTTTCATTCTAACTTTCATTTTTAGCTTTCTTTTTACACTTTTAACTTATTTTTAGCATTATACCCTTAGTACAATCTCGACAGACATTCTCAGATCGAATATATGGGATTTGGATCTTATAGGGCCACATACAGACTGCGAAATGATCTTAAAATGACATTGCTCACAGAGCAGATAACAGAACAGATACTATGAAAGATCAATGATCCTACCATAACAAAGCAAGTCGTCATGACTTGCACCATAGTATAGGTGTCCCTATGGCTAGCCAATTATATCATCAGCTAGATTTTGACTGCCTAACTATTTCTAAAAGTAAAAATTTACTTAATTTCAAATTATTTTTCAGATTTTTAATAGTTTCCTTTATTTTTTTCAATACAATAAATTTGTCAATCAATTTTTTCAATATTTTTACATAGTTTGTGAATTATTCTACAATAATTCACCATTTTCTCATCAAATTATGAATTATTTCATAATAATTCAATAATTTCATTTATTATATAAGTATAATTTCTTTTCAAAAATATTCAATTAATTTTCATAAATTCTACAAAAATTTATGGACACATTATTTCATTTTTATAGTCATTTTATGATTTAATTTCATCAAAATGCATAAAATATACTTTAGCTTTCTTTGAGTATCAATTCGGAAACACAAAGGAAAGTTACCTTACATATACTTTTAAATCAAATTAATTTTTCTAATAGGCTTATTCAAGGTCCTATTTCAATATTCTAATGTCAATTTCAATTATACATGTTTTTCCTAAATTTTTCCTAAGATACATAAAGAAAAATTGTACAAAATTAAGGGAAATAGGAAGATTTAGAAGCCCATAACCTTTATCCTTGCCTTAAGTTCGTCTAGACTTCTTTTTTCTTTCCTTTTACCTTAGAAACTTATCTTTCTCCTTGTGAACCTACCATTGCCGAACTTTCAAGCCATCAAAACCTTAATTTTTTTTTATCTCAAATGGTTAAAATAACATCATAAATGGACCCTATACACCCTAAAATACTTGTAGACACCTTAAAACCAAATTAAAACCCATTATTTCACTTACCTCACTTTGACACCTTAAGCTTTCCACTTATTTTTCTCTTACTTAACTTTCTCTAATCAAAGGATAGAGGTTCAACTAATCTTCTAGGGAGATCAATTATCACTTATGATGCTTGAATTTAAAGAAAAAAGATAAAAAAAATTTAAAGAAATCTTGAGAGAGAGAAAGTTATTCGGCCATTAAAGGGAAGAGATGAGCTGAAGAAGATGAGATTAACTCTTCAAAATATTTGCTCCCTTTTCCTTATATAGTGGTTGAATTAGGTTGGGCTTTGGTTCAACCCAAGCCCACTAATTAAAGCTCAATAACCTAAAATCAAGCATATTTTGTCACTTTTCCGTAATTTTCTTACTTTTTAAATTCAAATCACTCTAAAATCAATTATATCATTCTTATCATATCAAAAATAGGCTGTATAAAAAATTTTAGTTTAATTGGAATCAGTTATTGGTTCGATTCAATTAGATGGGGTCGATTTAACCATTATCGGTGTTACCGAAAAATTTATTTTTTGCAACCAAAATATTCTACACATCATTTTAGGGATATATGCAAATTTTGGTAATTTTTAGATTTCACTTGCTATTTTTAAAAGTTCGATCAAACATATGTCAACTTAGTTAATCTAAAAATCGAACAACTTCATTTTTCATATTTTTAACTTTTGAAAGTCTATTTCACCTCAATTTCATTTTAAATTTCAACTTTCAACTAACCGTAATCAATATTTTTCGATGGTCAAATAAATTATTTTTCACCTTCGAATGTACTTTTTAGCCTGAAAGTACTATTCACTATCGAAAAATATTATTTACGACAGATCCGGCATTCGGACCATTACAATTCCTCCCTACTAAAAAAAATTTTATTCTCGAAATTTATCTATATCGAAGAGCAAAAGGTATTGTTGTCTCATTATGACCTCGAATTCTTACGTAGCCTCTTTCATGTTGTGATGATGTCATAGTACATTCACTAGTGGAACCTGTTTATTCCTGAACTATCTGATTTTTCTAGCTAGAATCTTCATTAGTCTTTCTTCATAGGTCATATTGACCTGCACTTTGATCTTCTCTGGTGTGATGACATGGCTAGGATCATATTTGTACATTCGGAGCATGAACACGTGAAACACGTCATTCATCTTCTCTAACTCCGATGGTAGCTTCAAACGATAAGCTACTGGATCCACTCGCTGAAGTATCTCATAAGAGCTAATAAATCTGGGACTAAGCTTGCCCTTCTTACCAAATCTCAGAACCTTTTTTCCATGGAAATACCTACAAGAAAACTCTATCTCCAACCTGAAACTCTATATCTTTTTTCTTCAGATCTACATAGGATTTATGGCGATCCATGGCTTCTTTCAATCTATCTTTGATGATTCGAACTTTTTCTTCTGAATCACTGATCAAGTTAGATCCTACCAGTTTATTTTCGCTCAGTTCTGTACAACACAAAAAAGTTCTGCATTTTCTTCCATATAAAGCTTCAAAATAAGTCATCTTTATGCTCGACTGGTAGCTGCTGTTGTAGGCAAACTCTGTTAAAGATAAATACTTTTTCCAACTACTACCAAACTCTAACACACAACATCGTAACATATCTTCTAATATCTAAATCACTCACTCTAACTGACCATATGTCTGAGGGTGAGATATTGTGCTGAAGTGGTGCTTTGTACCTAAAGCTTCTTGCACACTTTTTCAGAAACATAAGGTAAATTTGGGATCCCTATTAGAAATAATGGATGATGGCACTCCATGCAATCTCGCTACTTCATTAATATAGATTTTTGTCAACTTGATCAAAGGATAATCCATCTGTACTGGCAAGAAATGAGCAGATTTGATGAGTCTATCGATGATCACCCATATAGCATCGTGTTTCCTCTGAGTGATAGGCAATCCTATTACAAATTCCATAGTCACCCTATCCCATTTTCACTCTGGTTTCAAAATGAGATGAAGTAATTCCGAAGGAACCTAGTGCTCTGCCTTTACTTGCCGACACATCAGATATTTGCTTACAAACTTTGTCACATCCTGCTTCATACCTGGCCACCAATAATGAACTTTCAAGTCTCGGTACATCTTGTTACCTCCAGGATGCATGGCGTAACTACTATGGTGAGCTTCAGTAAGAATATTCTTTTTCAATTCTTCCTGATTCGAAACACAGAATCTTTTCTTATAGCAAAGGCTTCCATCATCATTCAAGGAGTAGTCTCCTTCACTACTATCTTTTAGCTTGCTCCATATAGCCATCAATTGATCATCTTCTTTCTGGGATACTTTCACCTGATGAACAAAGTCAGGTTTCACTTGCACTTCATCTAATAAAGCTCCATCTGATGCCAAACTCAAACTGACATTCATAGCCCGAAGAGCTGCAAAATACTATTATCAGTCAATTACACTTATCAATCAATCGTACATATTCATTTGAAAGCATTCACATTACCTGACATAAATTTTGTGCTAAGTGCATCAACTACTACATTAGCTTTTCCTGGATGATAGTCGATAAAGCAATCATAGTCTTTAATCAACTCCAACCAGTGCCTCTGTCTAAGATTAAGTTTCCTCTGAGTAAGCAAATATTTCAAGCTCTTATGATCTGAATAAATATAACATCTTTATCCACACAGATAATGCCTTTAAATCTTCAAAGCAAAAACAAAGCTGCTAGCTTTAGATCATGAGTAGGATAGTTCTTCTCATGAGTCTTAAGCTATCGGGAGACATAAGCAATTACCTTGCCTTCCTACATTAGTATACAGTCTAAGCCATTTCTAGAGGCATCACTGTAGATCACAAAGTCTTTACCTAACTCGGGTTAGATATGAATTGGAGCTTCTGTTAGCATACCTTTAAGCTTTTCAAAATAGTCTTGACATTTGTCAGTTCATACAAACTTAGTATGTTATTGTAGCAGTCGAGTCATAGGAACTGCAATGGTGGAGAAGCCCTTTATGAATCTCCTATAGTATTCGACTAAACCCGGGAAACTCTTCACTTCTGTAACATTTTTAGGTAGCTTTCACTGAAAAACCGCATCAATTATTGAAGGCTCCACCTTTATACCTTCAGCAGATACTACATGGCCTAAAAAGGATACCTCATTCAGCCAGAAATCACATTTACTGAACTTGGCATATAATTGATTTTCCCTTAATGTCTGCAGAACAATCCTCGGATGCTTGTTATGCTCTTCTGATATCTTGGAATATATCAGGATTTCATCGATAAAGACCACCATGAATTGATCCAAATAAAGGTGGATGACCCTATTCATCAAGTCCATGAAGACGGTTGGTGCATTTGTGAGTCCAAATGGCATGACCAAAAACTCATAATGGTCATATCTAGTACGAAAAGAAGTCTTGGGCACATCTATCTATTTTACTGGCATCTGGTAATAGCCTGATCTCTCCCTCTCCCTTCAGTTGATCAAATAAGTCTTCAATACGAGAAGGAGGTTATTTGTTCTTGATAGTCACCTTGTTCAATTGTATATAATCAATGCACAACCTGAGTGTCATATCTTTCTTCTTTATAAATAGGACTAGTGTTGCCCAAAGAGAAACATTGGGTCTAATAAACTCTTTGTCAAGCAGTTCCTGCAGCTGAATTTTTAATTCTTTTAACTCTGCAGGTGTCATTTTATAAGGAGCAATGGAGATAGGAGCAGTGCTTGAAGTAATATCAATGGAGAATCCACTTTCCTATTAGGTAGTAAGCCTAGTAACTCATCAGAGAATACATTAAGGAACTCTCTGATAATAGGCACTTCTGATACCTTTGGAGTATCTCTTTTTACCTCCATTTCATAACATAAGTAAGCTATGCAGCCTTTTCTAATCAATCTTTTGGTAGCAGTAGCAAATATCACATGAGATAAAAAAAAAGTCAGTTCTCATATCTACAACTGTAATTTTTCGACCTTTTTCAAGCTTCAAAGTGATCCTCTTTCTTTGCAGTCAACAGTCGTTTGGTGGGCGAACAACCAATCCATCCCTAAAATTAAGAACAGGACTGTAAATTATCTATCTAGTTAATGGTTAAAATTTATGTTAATTTAAATTGTAATTGATCTTAATTTTTTTATTTATTAAATGTTATATTTTTATTTTAATTATTTATGAAATATTATATTTTTAAAATAAAAATATATATATTTTTTAGCGGAGTCAGGGTTCCCTATGGAGGTCGGGGATCTATACGGGACGGGGACGGAGGAAATTTCCTCCCCGTTATTGAATCGAGGGCAGGATCAGGGAATTCTCATCCATTGCAAAGCAATGAGTGGGAGTGTACTTCCGGTCTCTATTCCATCCCATGATCATCCCTAATAAGAAGGAGCATGTACATATGGCATTGGGTTTCGTGATTATATTATATGGCTTATGGTCTCATTTTGATAGCAACCGAAATTGGATGGGATCAGTGGCTATCAATTTACACACAATCGAAATCACACAACTTCACGCAATCTACAATGTATATATATTTTATCACCCACACAATCTAAACCCAATCCTCATCGGCATTCAACAACACACAAACCCGCTTTTAACCTCAAATACGTCAAATATCGTACAACTTGTGAAAAAAAATGGATGTAATTTAATTTCAAAAAATTAATTTGCATTATAAAAATTAGATATGTCAATTTTTTTATCTTATTTGTAATTCGACTTGAATCCATTCGAAAAAGTGATTCGAATTTGAATTTACAAAAGCCATGTAATCCAGGCCGAAATACTAAGAGTTTTGATCTTGGTACAACCCAAGGACCTAAACTAATTTTTTTATAAATTTAATTTTTAATTTTTTTAATTTCGATTATCAATTAAACTATTTTAAAAAAATACTCTAATTTTACTTATCGTGTCATTTTGTTCATATATCCAAAAATCGTTCCACATCAACAGTGAGTTGCATATCTCATGCATAAATTGGTTTTCATAGCTAAATTTTATATATTAAGTAAATGTTTTTTTATTTAACCAGTTTTTAGTTACAAAAAATCTCAATTTTTGGTTATTATTATAGAATTATTTGCGTATATGCCGTGAAATTTTTTCACTGGCTTGTTTCTTGTCAATATGTTGTACATTTAAAGTAAATTGCGTAAAAAAAAATAAGTAATGATTGGTATACGATAACTGCAAGGGCGGTTGCTGATGGGTATCTGTTTCCTGTGCTTCCAAAAATCATTGATCCTTCCAATGCCAGCGACTGGTCATTTCGTATTTTATTCAACAGATTGTTCTAAAAGTATTCAACGATTGCAAATTTATATGATTTTTAATATTTCAGTAACATTTAAAAAATATTAAATTTAAAGTGTCAATTTTATATTATTTTTAATATTTTTATAGATAAATCTGACTTTTTTTCCTTTATATTAAGAACTATGTTGTTATTTTATTAAAGTATTTTTTTAGATACATTATAGATTATTTTGTTTTTAAGATAAGAGAGCACATGATTTTAGGAGCGAGTAAATTTTGATTAAAATCCAAAATTCGAATTAAATTAATCGATTTTTTTAATTTAATTCGATTTTTAAATTCGGTTTCGGTTTAAAATTGTTCAATTATTTCGATTCGATTTTTAAATAAAAAAATTACATAAAATTCGAACCGACCGAACTTTAAACAAAACTATATCGTTTTTATAGTTTTGAAACCTATCTCTATGACTTGTATCCCTCTTCATTTTTGTCCTAGCCTTATTTTCTCTATACTGCGTGCCTGCCATATGGTCGCTGTCTCACCTCCTCCAACCTCAGAGCAGCATTTCACCGGTCAGCAATTGATCTTCAGCAAGTCGCACCTGACCTATGTTTAGTAAACGCAATTTCCACATCTGTTCAGGGAACGATTGAAGGAGGGGGAAGGTTAGCTTCTCTTTGTCGATTTGTCTTGTTTAGCTATGCTCTCATTATTTATTTCACTTCTTAAGTTAAACAACAATTCTGCTATTTAAGAATCTTAACCATGTGCCATTGTCGTGGGATACAACGCATGTAGTAAAGGATGGTGGTGGTCTAGTGAGTCAAAAAATCAAGGGAAACAGATTAAAGCTTGAAATTTTATTTCTTCCTTTGGTTGGCAAACTTGAAAGTTCAGCGATTTGTTCTCTTATTATTAAGAGTCTTAAATTAAATATAAATGTAAATAGCCATTTTAGATTATTGGAATAGTATGTATGAGAAAAACAAAGACATATAAATACGAAGGATCAATTGTATCCCGTACTATCAAAAAGAAAATGAAAATCTCCCCCTCATGCATTACTTGGGTCTGCCTCTAACTAGTTGGGCAATTAATTTCTTTTAACAATTTATACGTGTTAAAAGTTATATTGTTGTTTTGTTATTTTTAGCCATGGTGAATTGTGATACAAATTAAGCTTAAAATCGGTAGAAGAATGGAGGAGTAAAGTTCATTTAAGCTCCACCCGGCAGACCCACTTAAATTCCCATCTCTATTTCTTCTTTCTTCCAAATATGATTTTTTGGTAGAAATAAATATATACATCTCTAGTGTGTGTGTATGGAGAGAGAGAGACATCTCTAATTCTCTATATTGATTGTAAATACATTTTTTATGTCGTCAATTGATTTATAACTAAAAATTGCTTAAAAAAAACAACATTTTTTCTATATTGATTGAATACTTCTTTATCAACTTTGCAGGGTTTTTTAAGCTGCATTTTCAATTTTGATTTGGATATCATTTGAATATTTTTATTTTTATTTTATGATTTATAATCTTGAATAATTTTTAGGCATTTTAAAAAAAATAATTTTAAATTTTGATTTTTCAGTTAACCGAACCAAAAATTTTCATTCGATTTAAATTTGGTTATTTTATAGGTTCGGTTCAATTGGCTAAATTGTTAAAGTTCGATTTTTTATTATTGAACCGAATCAACCGTTGCACACCCTACATGATTCTTTGAAAATTTGCCTCTTGGGGAATTTTTTAAGATTAATGCATTTGGGGAAAAAAATTGGAAGAGTTGTGTGATTTGAGAAATAATTGGGAGAGTGGTGTTGATTTGGATTCCGTAAGTGTCAACTGCGGATTTTGAACGTGGGGCCCACCGCACACTTAAACAATGAAGGGAGAAATTGGAGGACCGGAGTCAGAATTGAAGGAATAATTCAGATCTGATTTCGCAACACTGACTTGCAAATTTAGGTCTGTAAAAACTAATATTTTCTTCGAAAAATCATGAAACGCGTTGAATATAGATGGTGAAAACCGACTATATATACCTAGTGAAGTAGCATAATTATTGTTCGAAGTTTATATGTGCGAGTGTTAAAATTTGATGAAGTTTGTATGTGCGAGCGTTGAAATTTGGTTCAAGAAAGTTTAAGTAGCAGATTTTTATTTGATATTTTTACATTCTTATTACGATTATTTGGTAATATTTTTTATTTTAAATATTAAAAATTGTGTTAATTTAGTTGTAATTTATGTGTATAAATATTGGTTTAATTGTTTATTTATTTTATTAAGTTGCATATATAAATTAAAGTAGAAGATGATCCAAGAAAAGAGTTGAATAATACTAGTCATAGAAAAAGTATTATTTCAATTATAATATATTTTTATTTGTGATTTTGTCTTGGATAATTATTAGAGAATAAACATAAATTAATTTATTATTATAATGTAATATAATGAAACATTTATAAAATAATATAATAAATTTAAACGTTAATAAAATAAATTAATATGTAAAATAAAAGTATTTTTACAAAATTAATTTTAATATAATATTTATTTGTATTAATTTGATGTGATAGATGGTGCACATATATTTAGCTTCAAAAGTCATGATGACTAATATTTCAAAGGAAATTATCAAAGCAAAATGAGCTTATTTGTACAATAGCTGAATTGATAAAGATATGACAATATGCGATTATATTATTAAGATAAATAAAAAAATTAGAAGATATTGTAATGAGAGAATATCACATGATGGAAGTAAAGATGGTGGACGCACTTTGCATAACAATTTCAATATTATATTTGTCGTATTTAATGAAAATTTGGAATAAAAAGCATGTGACAAAATACGAGCAAGTAGTTATGATTTTTGTAAGAGATGAAATAAAAATTAGTGGTGAAATTTTATTTAAAATTAGAGATTTAATGTCAGTTGAGCAAAAAATATATTGCAAGTGATACAATTACAATATGTAGCCTAAATATTATGTTCATTATAATTTAATAAAAATATAATCATAATTTGTACGAATATTGTTTAATAATATTATATAATTTAAGCATGTATCGTGTTAATGTGCCCATACCACAACTGCTCGATATTTGTCTTTTAGCGTTAAAAGATCTTCTATGACTTGTCTGGGTTTACGAAATATTGACTAGGGAAGTTATAAATCGACTAAACAATCCATAATAAAAATAAAAAATTAATATAATCCAACTTTCTTCAATAACAATGCAATATGTAATTTAAAATAACCATATTTCAATAACAATAAATTACACTATTTATTACTAATTTAAGTATAGTAAAAAAAATAATTTTAACTATATAAAATATTAAAATAATTAAATTATATGTGTAATATACTCTACATATGAATTAAAAATTATTTAAATAAAAAAATTAATTTAAATATGGTAACAAATAAATAAAAATTCTAACTATATAAAATATTAAAATAATCATATTATCTGCGTTAAATATTTTTTATTACATTTAATATTTAAATATAATATAATATAATAAACAAAAACTTAACTCCATTTGTGCCAATATATAAAGTTAACTAGATAAAAAACTAATTTAATTATTACCACAGAAGAACAATTAAATTTAACTCCATCAAATGTTAATATATAATATTTTAACAGAACGTAAAATAAATTATTGACAAAGAAATTATTACAAATTTCACTCTACAATTTATTTATACTAATTTCAATTAATACATCCTATAATTAACCATTAATAACGTTTATTACTTTACCATCAATACCAAATATAATATTTTTACATTTTACTTAAAAATTGCAATTAACAGCAAATTTTATTAATGCATACATTTAGTTATACATATATAATTTTTATTTTTTTTATTTTTTTACAAATAATAACTACAATTCCTATTAAATATACTAATTTTTACAAATAATAACGTAAAAAATACCTCCAATATGAGTGCAAAATACTGAAGAAGACAATTTCAAAGTGCTTTTGCTGGATGCCTTTAAACGTGCTACTAGCTTCAATTCACTGCCTGCTTGCTCAATTTCTTTAGAAAGTGAAAGGGAGATGAGAGTGTTTAAGGGATAATATAGATGGGAGGTTAAATATATTTATAAAGGAACTGAAAGTGCCGGAGAGGAGGAGAAGGGGCTGAACTATTCACGCGAAGGAAGGAGGAGCAGCAGCAGGTCTGCACACTGCTATTTTCGCAATTGACGCTTGCGGATTCAGAAATTGATTTCGCAGATGTCCGCTGCGGAAATTGCAATGTTGATCAGCCTCGGCTTCTGCGCTGTAACGTCTTCCTATGCCTTGGTTCTTGCATTGTTTGGTCTTCAGGTGTCTCTAGGAAGTCAAATTCCGCAAGAATAGTTTGGAAAAATGTGATAAATTATCCCATTTTTCCAATTATTTCTCATATCGCACCACTTTTTCAAAATTTTTCCCCAAATACATTAATCATAAAAAAGTTTCCTTTTATCGTGGAATACAGGCCATACAGTGATCCAAAAGAGTGACGGAGATGGCCATGGGTATGCGCAAAAAAATGTTGAACTTAAAGAAAGCAAAAGCTTATGGAGTTTAGCTAGAGATGGAGAAACCTCCAAAACATAATATTCAAACCCATTTAATGTTTTACTACACTCCAACAATTTACTTATTTCTTGATAAATATTCCACGTATTATATTTACTTTAATTAATTTATGTTTATATTATTCAACGTTAGATATATGAGAGAACATACCTGCCGTTCATTTTGTAAAATAGTGACATCATTAGGTTTATATTAATATTAATTAGTGTGTCGGTAGAATGAGTTTTCTTTTGGATTAATCTTATAGTTATGCATTCTGCCTACAAATGTTGACAAATCCATTGTCTCCCACAAAGATAAGATTAAACTAAAAAGCGTACACAAAAATTATTTTTTATGATTGTTCAATGTATCTTGTATACAATTTCTTGTTTTGAATTATTGTAAAATGTAAATTCATTCTTAATCTTTGTAATCATATTATTATTATTTAAGAAAGCAATCACATTATTATTAAACGTTGAGAAATAAAGGCTACATTTGATTCTTCTTTTGAAAAACAAAACATTTTAAAGGTAAAAAACAATAATTATATAATAGATCACACATATTTAGTGAAAAAGACGATTAATTAGTATTTGCTACAATGAAATCGGTTTACATTGTACAAATTTTTTGGTTATGTAAAAATAAATTTATTTATTATTATTTATTCTGTCCCCTTTTCTACTATTCTGTTCCCTTATTTATTAGTGCGACCTCTTGATGATTTTTTTCAAAAGTAATACTTGAAGTTACAAAGTAAAGGGTGCAAATGCAACCCAACGATATAAATATTCAACTGGGATATAATGCTTACAAAATAAGACTATGCTTTTCAAAATCATAATTGATAAAATATAAAATTTTATCTTAAAAAAAATTATCGACTATGATAAAAGAGATTTTAATGACCTATAAAAAAGAAAATTAGATCGAACTTTTGAGTTTCGATGTCTAAGTTAGCTATCGAAATTTGGAGAAAAAGTTTAATGGAGAAAGAGTATTAAGAGTTAGAGAGAGAGAGAAAGCCCCCCAGTTATGGATGTACCTGTTAAATTTATAGTTTTAAGTGTTAAATTTTATGGACTTATGATCTTAGACCTCTTCGTGGGTATTTAATGGGCCGACCTTATAGTTAATTTTATTTTGAGTGTTATCACTAGTCCTCCTCCACGCAATTCGATCTTTGAGATCGAAAGCTCGATAATTTTGAAAATTGCCCGATAATTTTAGGAGTTATCCGTTTGGAGAACTTTATCTTTGGGAGTTACCCGCTTATGGAGAGTTACCCGTTTAGAAAATACATTGTCTTTGGGAGTTACCCGCTTATGGGAAGATACCCATTTGGAGAATACCTTGTCTTTGGGAGTTACCCGTTTTATAATTTTTATCCTGTAAATAATTTTTTGCAATTTTATTGTGCAAATAATTTTATAAATATTTACTAATCTACTTTACGGTTGCTTATATTGTCTGAGAGATAACCACATCCAATTCGCTCTTGACAGTGAAAAAAATCACATCTGATCTGCTCTTGGTGATGGATGGTCTTCCGATCCGATCCGCTCTTGGCGGAGAGATATTATCCATCCGATCCGCTCTTGACGATGGATGATCTTTCAATCCGATCTGCTCTTGGTGGAGAGATAACCAGTCTGATCCGCCTTTGGCGATGAATGGTCTTCCTATTTGATCTGCTCTTGGCGGAGAGATAACCTCGTCGGATCCATCCTTGGCGATGGACGGTCTTTCAATTCAACCCGCTATTGGCAGAGAGATAACCAGTCCGATCCGCCCCTGGCAATGGATGATCTTTCGATTCGATCCGCTCTTGACGGAGAGATAACCAGTCCTATCCGCCTTTGGCGATGGACGGTCTTCCGATTCGATCCGCTCTTGGCAGAGAGATAACCAGTCCTATCCGATCCTTGGCGATAGAGGATCTTTCGATGTGATCCGCTCTTGACGGAGAGATAATCTCGTCCGATCCGCCCTTGGCGATAGAAGGTCTTTCGATTCGATCCGCTTTTGGCGAAGAGACAACCAATCCGATCCGCCATTGGCGATGGACGGTCTTTCGATTCGATCCGCTCTTGGTGGAGAGATAACCAATCTGATCCGCCCTTGACGATGGACGATCTTCCGATTCGATTCGTTCTTGACGGAGAGATAATCAGTCCGATCCGTCCTTAGCGATGGATGGTCTTCCGATTTGATCCGTTCTTGGCGGAGGATAACCAGTCCGATTCGTCCTTGGATATGGACGGTCTTCCGATTCGCTCCATTCTTGATGAAGAGATAACCAGTTCGATCCGTCCTTGGTAATGGACGGTCTTCTGATTCGATTCGCTCTTAGCAGAGAGATAACCGGTCCGATCTGTTCTTGGCGATGGACGATTTTCCGATTCGATTCGCTCTTGGCGGAGAGATAACCAGTCCGATCCATCCTTGGCGATGGTTAGTATTGATGGGATTAATTTGAAACCAAATGCTCATTCCTAAATGACAATTAATATCTTAAGTAAGCATTTTTTTCTAAATTACAATCAATATCTGCGAGTTTAGCCGGTAAAAATAACATTATTGAATAAAATATTCGTTCAAAAAGCTCAAATGGAAATGCATCCCTCTTCCCCTTCTCTAATCTCTCTCCATTTTTTTCTTATTTATTTCTTTAAGGGTGTTAATTTATTTAGTACCGTAAAAATAATTGTGTTGATTAAAAATCAGGATTATATGTTGTCACACTTGACTCTAATTCACGAATTCCATTCAATCCATCTATAACAATGCAATCCAAATTTAATATGCGTCAATGATTTATTTTTGTTTAGACCAATGTAATCTGCAAAGTGATTCAGCCGAATTCAATCTATTATGTAACTTGTATGATTTCACCTATTTATAATGCATCTATATCCAATTAAGATTCTTTTGTATTATTTTTATTTTTATAACTTTTTATATGATGTGAATATAAAAATAATTATTTTTATAAGTTATACATGTATAAAATTTTTTAATAAAATTAAAAAAAATAATATCTTAAAATTTGATAGGTATTAAAATTAATTTAACAATGATCTATTTGACATAAAATTATTATGGCCCAATCCAAACCCATCCATACCCACTTATTAACATCACGTATAGCACTAATTTAACAAGGAACATTTTATTCCACTGATATATATTAGTCTTTTTCTGTAATTTGCAAGTTAAAAAGCAGTTTAAAAAAAATTGCTGGTAAAAAAATAACGATTTTTTGATATAATTGTAAAACTAAAAGAAGTTATTTTTTACAAAAATCTACTTCCTTTTTGTGAAATTGGTAAGACAAATTGGGAAAGGGAATTGCATCGACTTTGAATTATTGGAAAAAATGTTCCCATCATTTTCTACATGCATAAAATTGAGAAGTAATTGGTGACTTAATTTTTATTTTTAATTTTCACACTATTATCGAATACGAGTAAAGAATTGTAGCTCAATATACAGATGATCCATTTACAAATCATATTATGTAACTTCTCCTCAAGGCAAAGCCGTCTACACTAAATATTCCTCATATATAATTTAACATTTTATTTTACGTCAATAAAATAATATTTCCATTGAGGCTTCAAGTTTTGGAAATTCATGTTTTATTCTCTTTATAACTTATAATTACAGTTTTTGATAATCTATCACGCCTGCATTTGCCTACTTTCTCTTATCCATACATAGATCGAAATCAATATGTTCTATATTTAAAAAAAAAAAAAGCATACTTTATTCTACATAATTTGAATTTAAGAAAATAAAAAAGAAATGCATTTTATTTTAAATTTTCTTATTAAGTTGGTATTTCTTGTCATTTTCAGGATTAAACATTTTTAATTTTTAAGCTCCCCATGAAAATTGCTGAGGTCAATTGACAAAATGGCCTTGCTCAGGAAATAAAGTTGAAACAGTAAAGATAAAGAATCTATGGGCAGAAATATCATCTCTCCTACAAAGAGGAAAAATTATTTTTGGGTCTGTTTTCTGTTAACAACTCCATTAAAATGATTAATTACTTAATTAATTTAAATTAAGTTTGAGTTTATTTACTAAATTCCTGCTCTATCTTCCCATCCACCACCTCCCTTGTGAACTGTGATCATTACTCCGAAGAAAACCATTACCTGGTCTCACGTGACATCTCATCAGTAGCCCCCACACTCCACACTTTCAATCCTGACCGTCTATCAAAAATGTATCTATATATCCACGGTGTTTATACCTCAACTTGATACTAAATCAAATCTAGCCCTTTAAATCGTGCATCGCACATCCGAATAGTATAAAAACATAAATTCACGAACATAGGAAAAATGTTCTTTTCAAAATGTAAGCGGCACGTGCCGGCTTGTCACTGTAAAGAGAAAAAGGGCCGAATCTAGATCCGACGACCACATCACATTTCCCCGTCAAGACCGGGGCCTCTTAGATGATATCCAACGGCTACAAATCCATTGTTTATAATCAACGCTGGATCTCAATCGTGCGTACCAGATTAAATCTCTCCTGTTCCCATTGCGCAAAAAATAAAAACATAAATAAATATCGAAGCCGGGTTCCAGAAAAAGCCTTTGCATTCTCAGTCCCTGTTTCTTCTTCTTTCTTCTCTTTATAAAGGAAGGGACTTTCTTTGAAGTTTCCGTCCTTCTTGTGTGCTAAAGTGCGCGCTCCGCTACTGCCTAACTTGCGCCGCCTGAGCTATGTCGCCTGCCGGAACAGTTACAACTACGATTATAAGAATCTCGCAGTATAGGCGGCCATAGACGGTGCTAGATTGGATCTTCTTGGAACCCACCCTTAGAAATGGACGGCCAAAAAAGCCAAGCGAAGCTTACTAGAAACCAGTCTTCACTTCTCCGGTCATGCCCCACCGTCCGGTCATCCATCCACAGCCTCACCTCCGTCGCCGAGGAGGACCTTGTTAAACCTGACCAAAAGCAGCAAGAATTAGAAGAGAGAAGAAAGCCGCTCCGGTCCGGCTCAACTCCGAGAAGGACCGGTTCTACCTGGTTCACTCCTGTTCTCACTATGGTTTCGCTTACTTTTTTCACTCTCTTCTCTCTTTCTTTCTCTTTCTTCTTCTATTGGAGAAGAGAGGAAGTACCCACCTCCGAGAATCTCTTATTAGCTTTAATTTTCATTGCTATAACCCTTTTCTTTGCAAGCAAGAACAAGAGCTTAATTATCCAAAATTTGACAATAATCAAGCAATTATGGGAAGAAAACACAAAAAGATTCTGTCTTTGCTCCTCAAGAACCAAATCAAAACCGGTTCAGTGGTTTATCGGCGATCCAAATGTTGATAACAACAGCAAAATCCGCAAGGAGAAGAAGATAATTAGAGAAGGAGTTGAGTTTTACAGCAACGGGGATTACTATGAAGGGGAATTTCACAAAGGAAAGTGCAATGGGAGTGGAGTTTATAATTACTTTGTCAATGGGAGATACGAGGGTGATTGGATTGATGGGAGATATGATGGGTATGGAATAGAGAGCTGGGCCAGAGGGAGTAAATATAGAGGGCAATATAGTCAAGGGCTAAGGCATGGTTATGGTGTTTATAAGTTTTATACAGGAGATTCTTATGCTGGTGAGTGGTGTAATGGGCAGAGCAATGGCGTTGGAGTTCAGACTTGCTCTGATGGGAGCTGTTATATTGGTGAATTTAAGTGTGGTGTCAAGCATGGCCTCGGTGCCTACCATTTCAGGTTAGTTTTTTTTTTCCTTTAATTTACTGTTTTTCTTCTTTTTGATGTTTTACTCTGGATCATGGTTAATTTCTGTCCAGCAGTCGAATTTTGTTGCCCCTCTGATTTTATTGGTTTCTTGTTCTCAGCTGAAATTCAGTAAAAATAAAAAAAGAGAACTTTTTTCTTTTCTTTTCTTTAAATTCATTTGCCGTTTGTGGTTCGTACGCTCAGTGTTTACACTGCTTACGAGTGTTAAAGTGTTGGGAATTATTTTTAAGAATAAATTTCAGAAATCTTTCAGATATGCAGTTATTGCTTTGTTTGAATGTTGGAAAACTTTTAGCTATTTTCAGGTGATTTCTTGATCAAATTGAGTTCCTCTTTTTGTTTTTCTTTCCTTTTCTAGTTGTGTTTTGACATTGAGGTTTTTAACTCTGTTATGGTTTGTTCTCGATTTGATCATAAATTATTATAGGGTTCTTTCGGAAAAAAAAAATATTATGGGGTATTGCTTTCTTTATTTTTTCTTTCTCATTTATCTGAAAGACTGATAAGTCAGTAGAAAATGGCATACAGATCATTTCATGTTATATATTTATCCTTTGGTAGTTTTGTTGAAATTGATTTCTGAGTGCTAAATTTCTTCACCAATTAATTGTAAAGTTGGTATGGACTTTGAAAAGTACTATTCAATCATCTGATATCCTATTCCCAATTGAAATTTGAAACTAATAGTTTGCTAATATGTAATTGTTTCTTGAACATCTTCGAGATTGTTAAGTTTTGCAGATAAAAGCTTTTGCCCTTTTTGTATAGTAGGAAACTGAATGATGGGAAATATATTGCATTACAGGAATGGAGATAGATATGCAGGCGAATATTTTGGAGACAAAATCCATGGCTTCGGTGTTTATCACTTTACGAATGGCCACTGCTACGAAGGTTCATGGCATGAAGGCCGGAAGCAAGGTTATGGCCTGTATACTTTCAGAAACAGTGACGCCAAAGCTGGAGAATGGGACGCTGGCATCCTCAAGAATCCTCTGCCTCCACCATCTGATGCAACCCTAAGAGCTGTTCAGGTATTTGATTTGCGCTTTCAAGTTCCATTGTAACTACATATTGCAAAACCCTGCCCGGTTCTTCCTCTCAGATTGTATTCTGTTTGTGAACCACAGTCTGCTAGAAAAGCAGCAGAAAGCGCAATACACCTTCGCCGTGTGGATGAACAAGTGAGCAGAGCAGTTCAGGCTGCAAACAGAGCAGCCACAGCAGCCAGAGTTGCCGCAGTAAAAGCTGTTCAAAACCGGATGGATGGAAAATTTTGTGATACAAATGTTTAAAAGGTTTTTGGTTTTGGCTGAGAAAGTGGAAATTTTTTCACTAATATATATTTTTTTCTTCTTTTTTAATGGGATTGGAAAGATGTAGCCCTGACGAGCAAAAGCTTGTTAGAGGTTGAGAAAGTTTGTTGAGGCTTTTTCATTGATCACTCACACTGTAAGTTGTAAATAGAATCACGTATATCAATGGAAGATGGAATTTTACTACTTTGAAACATACTTTAGGTCTGTGTAGGGCTTCTATTATCAGATGTAGGCTTTGTATTTTAGCAGCACCCGTCGCCATCAGCCATTTAGTGAACCCGTACTCTGCTTCCTTTTAACAACTTGGGAGCCATAAACTTGGAAAAGTAAGCAAACATGATTAACAATCAAGTTCATATCAACTTATCACAAAAACATCACGTGACTAGCTTATTAACAAGGGGACAGGAGAAAATGGAAAGATGCAATTGAGATGGGTAAAAATATTGGCATTATTTTGATGTTCATTAATTGGCAGGCTAAAATGCGTGATCATATAAATATGACTGGTAAAATCTCTCAATTTATAATTTAATAGTATTTTTTTAATGCTAAAATCACTAACTCAATATTAGTAATTGAGTAATATGGTTTTAGTGATCTAAATTCTCAAAAATTAGAAAATTCATTTAATATATAGATCATTTGATCGTGACAACATTAAATCGATCATAGCTATATGAGCACGAGCACTAGTGAAATTAACATGTACATGTCAAAATCAGAAGATGTTAACATAAGAACAAGTGGGAGATTTAGGCACTATAGCACTTCACACTTTGCCAAAACATGTGCCCTAATCTTTACCCAATGTACAGAGCTATCAATCAAAGTAGCTTAGATTTTGTCTGAAACAATGTATGACAACATAAAATAACGAGAAGTTATAAGATTGGACTATAACTTTCAACTAAGGCTAAAGCCTAAAGGGATTGATGCTGATAATATAACTAATTAGTTAAACTAATATTTGAAGCCATGTGACTCCCTCTTTCATCTAAGTTTTTCATACATTTATTTATATATATATATATATATATTCTTTATATGCAAAGCACATGATATGGAGTGAGTGGGGAGTGGGGGTGACTTGTTTTGGATAAAATAACTGTATCTTTTCATGCATGCTGGATCCATATTCTCCTTTTTATCTTTTTTATTTTTTATTTTAACCTTAGTTTGAATTTTAAATATTTATATACAGAGAGCGAGGGGGGTTCTAATTTTAGTTTATTTCCTTTTTCACTTTTTCTTACACTATCTTAGATTCAAATCTTTCCCCTCCCTAGCTATCATCTAGCCACTCCACATGCAATACAGAAGAGAAGTCTACACCTTTTGATTGCTCTTGCCCTGGAAACAGTGGCGGAACGACATTCTAGTGAGGGTGTGCATGCAGATTTTTTTTAATATATATGATATAAATTCCTTAATTTATTTTAAGTATTTTCTCTTAAATGTTAATCCAATAATAATTATATACTCCCTCTATCCTTTTTTATTTGTTACTTTGAGTAAAATTTAAATTTTATTTATCTATCACTTTTAATGTACTCTTTCCATTCATTTTAAGAGATATTTTTCTATTTTTCACGAAAATTAAGAAAATAATTAAAATACCTCAATTTCATAAAAAACTATAGTAATTGATAAAAACATTTTTTTTATATTTTCAAAAATTTTATTTAATTTTAGTTAAAAGTAGAGAGTAATGAAAAAGAAAAATATTTAATAAATATCATAATAAATAGGGATACACATGTAAATATATCCCTTAAATTTCGAAAATGATATTTGTAGGGGAACAAACTAAAATAAAAAAAATACCTATTAAAATGGGACTGAGGTAGTAATTTAATTTATTTTTCCAATATATTTTTCTTTTTAAATAAAATTATAAACAATCAGATTTGATAATTTAATTTTAATCACACAATTTAATACTAAATTTAAGTATATTTATTATTTCTTAATTTTAGTGAAAATAATAAAAGTGACAAATAAAAAAGAACGAAATGAGTAATATTTTTAATTAAATTATAAATATTAAAATGGAATAATCTAAATTTATTTAAATAAAAAATTAAATAAATTGTAAATTTCAAATATTCTATATTTTGTGTAAAAATAAAATTACATTAATTTAAAAAAAAATAAATATCAACTTATTTAACAAATTAAGTTTACGGCAAAAAGATAGACTCACTTTTAACTGTTTATTTTCACTGCCATGCCCATTTTTCTTTCCCTTTTTTATTTTTTTATTGCAACTTTTAAAATGTTTCAAATTTAAACAAGGAATAACAAGTATTTTTTATCACTTTAATTGGTATATAGTAAGAAAATTTTATCTTTTTTTATAATTTTTAATATTTTATTTATTAATATTTTATTTAATTAAATTTTTTATTATTTTATATAGTATTTAGATTTTGGTAAGTTGAATGTGTATTTTAACATTGATATCAAATAAAATAAAATAGGTAATTTGAATGATAATCGATTAAAATGAAGTGTATTTTTTTTTAATTTTGATAATGTTGATATTAAATTAAATATTCAATATTTTTAAACTATGAAACTACATTAAGAACAATTGTGAAAATTATAAATTTATTTAATTTTAAATGAAATATAATGTCATATTAATTTATGTATTTTTAATTTTTTATATTAAATTATAATGTGTATTTCAGCTGATCCTGAAATCATATTTCTGCCACTGCCTAGAAATCATTTTCAATTTTTGGCAACGGGTTTAAATTTTTTTTAAATTCACAGTTTTTCTAACTTCTATTCATTCCAAAATTGAAAATAATTAGTTGAAGAACTTCCATTAAGTTTAGGTAGATTTGATTAATATAAAACATCCAAATAGAAATGAAGACAACATAATCCCTGACCTAGCTTATATATATATATATATATAAGAGCATGTTAATTTAGTTTATTTAATGGTGAGGATTGTTGTTAGCGTATGCAATGTCTTGTAGCATGTCTCTCTCATATCTCTTGCAAATAAAATTGTATTTAGGGTACGATTATTGTAAAAGTTATGTGATTTTTAATTATTTATTGTTCATCAGTTTGTTGCCTCTATAGGGTTCAATGTCTGATGAAGTTGCAATTTAATATGTTTGTTGCTCCATTAATCCATGTGATTCTTTGATCTGCTCAAATTTATCTTTCACCATTAATTGTTTGCTAAACCGAAGCTGCTTTGGCGTGAGTTCTACCAAAATGGTGCTCCCTCTTTTTTTTATGAGTAATTTTTTTATTATTTTTATTAAAATTAAAAATTAATAAATAAATTTAAATTTAATATTCCTTTCATTTTTTTATTATTCACTTTTATTATTTTTATTGAAATTAAAATTAATATTAAATTATGTAATTAAAATTAAATTATCAAATCCGATTGATTTCAATTTTATTAAAAAAATAAATTAAACTATAATAAAAATTTAAAAATGACAGATAAATAAAATTTATATTTTACTTAAAAGTGACAGATAAAAAAGAATGAGAAAGTATTAAATTACGTGATTAACACTAAATTATCAAATTTTATTGGTTCTGATTTTATTGAAAAAGAAATATAAATTAAAAAAAATAAATTAAATTACATTAAAAATCTAAAAGTGATAAATAAATAAAATTTAAATTTTACTCAAAAGTGATAGATAAAAAAAAATGGAACAAGTAACTAATTACTACCAACACACTTCAGTAATAAAATGTTTAAAATTAGTAATCCGCTCCAATTTCTTCAATTATTTAATATAGAGATAAATTAGTAAAATTACGAGTAAATTATATAATTTCTAGAAAATCGATTGCATTTTTTTAATACCTGTGGAGTATTTTTTTTTTTATTGGGAGTATTTCCTATTGTTAATTGCTGCAGTTTAAATAATAACATATATCTCTCCTTTTTTTTTCTCATTCTAAATGTTCATTTTATCTTAGTTTTTTGTATTACACCCTCTTAGATTGATTGGTTCACAATGAATGTAGTTACTAGTTATGGGGATTTGATTGAACATTCAACTCTTTGAAAATATCAAAATTTTAAGAGTTGAAAATGTAAGGTTTGATAATTATTTATTAAAGTAAGAATATAAATAAAAATTACAATATAATGTAGAAATTTGCTTTTTTTTTTAAAAAAAAAAAGACATTTATAAAGAAACAAACATTAATTTTGTCTAAGGTTTTAACATAAATAAGAATTTCTTAATTGTGCACGAGTTTTCAAAGAATTTAATGCTATACGTGCTTTGGGGTAATGAAAGATGCCTCCAAGTTGTAATCACGAGAAATTGGAAAATTTGCATGAAAGATGGGTGAATTTGTTGTAATTCTCACTTGATTTTGAAATTATAATAAGTATTTTATTAAATATAAAAAAAATATTTTATTTGTAACAGGGCATGTTTGGGATTTTGTATTCGTTGTTCATTATGTCTTTGCCTTATCTCGATGTCTTTGTCCCGTTTTGTCTTTTTTTTATGTACTTCACGTATCTTGTTAATAATTTTCTCATTATTCTTTCAATTAATTATTTCAGAACTGTCCTAATAATAATTATTTTGATTATTAAAAACAGGTATATCTATAGGAAGAGATAGAAGAAAGCAATTGCTTGAAAATTAGAAATCAATGCTGGATGTATAACACTTACCCTTATTCTATTCATGTGATTTACAGATTAAGAGGTACTTTAGTACTTGAATTATATTATTTATATCGACCCATTCGGATTCAAAAATAAATAATATTTTAATAATTAAAATTGAATTCGAAAAATTAAATTAAAAGGCTAAAAAAAAAGGGAGCAGGAAGACATAACCAGCCATTCCCCTATTGTCTCCTAAATGATTTGGGACATTTGACAAACTATTCTTGTATGGAGATGACAATTGCCATGCTTCTGATATTATAAAATTTAAGATTTTAAAAAAATAATTAAAAAAAAAAAGAAAAAAGCAATAGTAGATCCCTTATCATAACGAAATTTATTTATCAGAATCATCATTCACCTTTTCTTTTGCTTGCAATTGAATCCAAACCCTATAAGAACTTTCAAAATAATGAAAAAGGCAACTTGGTAATGGCCCCATAATCCCAGACTACAGTTTTATTTTAATTATATTTTCCTATGAAATTCATTTTTATCTATTAATGTTGTAAAGTGCCAAAAAAAAATTGATTTAATTTGCTTTATCCATAACTAGAAAGAAAAAGAATAATATATAATAAAAAAGAAAAGGATAAAAAAGTGGTGGCTTTGTATAATTATTTTTAAGGCATTTAATTAATTAAATAGTAATATTAATTATTATGTATGTAGGGCAATTATTCTTCTAACTCTGCCTTCCAAAATTCTTTTAAAGGAAACAAATTTTGAGAAAATTTAAGTGCTTGGTGAATAATGAATTTTGCTGATAATTTAATTGGAAATTGATAAAGAAGACGGGGGCTTTTTCATTTGATGTTTTTGACATTTTCTGTATATTTTAATTTTACAATTTTGATGTGTGATATAAAAATAAAATTAATTACTTAGACTAAGACAACAAAATGTCCAAATTCTATTCAACAGTTGCCTTCAAATACAAGGTCTCTGACCTTATGAAGTTGAATTTTTCAAGCGGCTTCTGATATTTTACAACACAATGCCCCTATTTTGACGTTCAGCAATAAAGTTTTTCTTTTTCCTTGATGTTGTTGAGAATTTAATTTTGTCACACCATAAAGGGAAATATTTCTAGAAATAATTATCCCAAGTCCAAGTAAAGTAAGGGTGACATTTAACTTTGCTTATATATATATATATATTAAGAAATTACAATTAATCCAATAAAATAAAATATTTAGATGAAGTGATAATCTCATTTTCTACCTTTGAAATATTCCACATAGAGCAATTATTTTTTTGTGTTTTTTGATAGATTTTATCAGTAAGCTTTTTAAAATAGAGAGATATTGCTCTTACATTTTTTACAATAGATAATTTTTATCTATAAAATTATCTAAATATACCTAGCTTTCCTTCAATTCCTTTCTCCGTGTTCTTTTATTATTATTTGCTCTTTAATTTGAAATGAAAAAAAAAAGGCAGGGGATGGTCAAGTGAGCTAATGGAGTTTCTTTATTGACTTTTAAAAGAATACAGTCCACTAAATTAATGTGAAGGTTGGTTGATAGAGTCATATTTGACCTTCTTAGTTGATCTAATATCTCTAAACACATTAAAAAAAAAAAAGATTTAGCATTAAAATTAAAAACGTATCTACCTTTGAGCTTTATCTGTGTAACATAATAAACACGGATTAAACTTTTTTCTTATTTAATTTGTATATAAAAAATGAATTTCCAGTCATTGACATCAACATCCTATTTTTTATTTAATGGCTACTGATATTGAACTTGTACAATTTAAAATAATGAAAGATTATTGGCTAAGGCCTAATCAAAATTTGACTATTTCGTAGTTTATATTCAAAATTAACATTCGGCTTTTAATTAGGATTCAACAACATTTTTAATTAGATTCACCCTTTGTAGTTTATATTATATAGGTTTCAATTATTCAAAGGCCGGTTTTCTATTTATTTGATTAGAAAAATGAATGGTACGTAATGGTACTTCGTTGCATACTTTCTTATTTTCATTCAACATTAGATAACATGTATCTATTATTTACTTTGGAATTAAGTTTTCTCTTCTTCATTTGTAATCAAAAGGATTTGGTTTTTTATTTTCTCCTCTCATTCCAATATTTTACTGAATTTCTATTTGAACGTTATAATTATTAAAGAGTTATTTGTAATTAATACATGTTACTTACCAATTATAAAATTTTATAATAATATTAATAATTTAACTCATTTAATGCAGTTTATTTAAGCATTAGATAAACTTTCTTCTAACTTATAGGATCGTCTCTAAACTATAAAATATTTTTTTTATTAAGATTCCTGATAATTTGATCAATTGAGTAGTATTTTTTGTTTTTCAGATGTCCTAAATTGGGGAATTATCATTTTTTTTTTCCAATTCAATGAACTTTAAATCTTTAATGCATAGAATATACCTTTCTTAGAGTTCCTCAAATTTCCGACTTGAAATTTGTAGGCTCAAATAATTTGAGTGCTCTCTTTAAACTTAAAAATATTTATTTTCCAATTAATTTCAAAATGAAATAACAACGGTTAAGAAAAGTTCTTACCATTTACACAGAAATTAAACCATATCACTATTAATCAAATAGAAGGATCCATTTGTAGCCATAATTAAGGGAAAATTAAGCTCCAATATAATTAGAATATATGCATGTGATGATGGGTTTAATTGAAAAGATTTTGTTAATTAAATGTGGATGCACATGCTCAATTTACGTAATTAAGACCATAAAACAAAATGAGGGAGAATTTTTTAAATAATATTTTTAATAAAATAATTAGTAAAATGGGATCTGTCCGAAATTATTTATTGGAATGGGATGTATTTTAAAAAACGTTGCGTTTTGCAACGTCATCCATCATCGCTGCAGAGTGTCGAAAGACATTGCATGCTGCGGCGTTGTCAGAAAAATTCCGACAGTGTTGGAAGACGCTGTGTCTTCCATCAGTCGTCTGCCACCCCACGTGAAGTTCTCAGGCCTTGTGAATTTGCATTGACCATCGAGATAGCATGTTAAAAACTTAGGCTTCTTCTTCTTTTTCATTATACTTCTTTTTTGTTGTAAAAACTTAAGGGAAAAAATCAGCACCAACACTCCCAAACTTTCTCTCCCGATTTTGCTTCAAACAACTTACTGCAATATTTTTTTTTGTTGCACATACTGGAAGGGTTAACTAAGTTAATCTCATAAATTTAAGAAAGTAAGTATAATATTGTTATTAATTTTTAAAATAAAAATGATAAATATTAATTTGTATATATTATAAATTTGTAATTTGTAGGTATTTGTTGTTGATAAATTTGTAATTTGTAGGTATTTGTTGTTGATAAATTTGAAAAAGCAAAGTAAAAAATGCAAGTTATGAGTCTTATGACTCTTTATTTTATTCAATGTTATACAATATGTTATAATGCTAGTTATTATAATACTAGTTTGATATATTGTGGAAATATTATTGTTAATGCTAGTTAAAAATTGATTATAAGTTATATTATATTAAAATTTGTGCTTTTATTGTTTATAAAATAAGTGAATGTTATTTTCTTACATGCATTTGGCATTAGTTTTGTTACTTTTGTACGTTGTATATAATTAATTATAGGTCTTAGTAATATATACTAGTTTTATAATTTGTTATTGAAATAAAATAAACTAAATGCATTATCATGCAGTAAATTTGTGTGCAATATATGAGATATTATTTTATTGCTAAATTTAATTATGTTACTATGTATTTATTAGTTTATTTTATGTAAATTATAATGATCCCTAAAAAAGTACCATTATTTGATTTTTTTTCTATTTAAAATGTCACTAATTATTGAAAATTATTATCTAATAAAATAATATATATTTTATTAATATAAATTTATATTTTATTTGTTTTAAAATTAAATTATTGAATTTAAATAATGATAATAGTATGTTTTAAAATGACCGCCTAGTTTAGTCACCAAAAACATCAGATATATTTATTCTATTTATATATTATGTGATAAATAAATATATTATAATTATGTGAAATTTATTTGTTTTAAATTCACAGTTAATTAGTAAAATTTTTATTTTATGTGCATATGTAACATATGCTGATGATTTTGCTCATGGGTTATTAGAAATATGGAACCCTTTAGAAGAAAATGATATATTAATCCAGGGATATAGGGATGCTAATGGACTGATATACTGCGTATTTTTAGACTCGTCACCATCACCAAATTCGGAGCTATCACTTTCTGAATTCATGTTTGCATTATCGGCTTATAGGTCATCATTAGGCAATATGTAATCATTATTAACTGCAACATCTTCGAGATCATCATCGTCACCCAAATTAATAGCCGGTTCTTTATTACAATCCACACCAGTATTGCCAGATATGCGATCTTCTAGTAAATCACCATCTCTTCTACTCACAAGCTGCTAATGTTAATTAGGAGTAGCATCTGCTATCTGCGACACAAAATGATGCTGATTGACATCTTTAAATTGCGAAATGAGCTTTTATGTTTGACGTTTGGAACATGAAAAACTAAACTTTTTTGTATCACTTCTGGCACATGTGATATAGAATGTCATTGACCTACGTGCTCAATATTTTGCCTTCGCTCAACTGGTGCGCCCGTCTCAAAATTTTTATCCGTTGAATGACTTCATGATCTAGTTTCAAAGATAGATTTACTTAGAAAATTACCAACTCTTCAATTAAACGACCGCCTAGGTTGAGTCGTACAAGCAGCATAAATCTAGCTTATCGGTGTGCATATATGACCGTGTTCTGAATCGCCAGATGCCTCTAGTCCGATCAAGTAACCATCCCATCGCAAAATAAATTATCTTGGATGACTGGAAGTAGTGTCTTCCCTAAATTGGGTAAACATTTCAATGTCTTGTTGACTTACAGACTATCTCAATTGACTATGATCAATGTCATTTAGACAGAATTGTTACGGTGCCTTGATATTCTCCATTATAAACTTTTCATTTGTAAACTGATAACCGTAAGGATACACAAGTGTATTAGATCCTGCTAACATCCTCTATGTAACGGCCCAAATACCAGACTAGTCGAAAATAGTATTTTCCGACAGTTAATAGTGATACCAGGATAAATAGTACCTCCCTGAGTTGAAAAATATTTTATTGGACCATTGGAAAGAGCAAGTTAGCTGGAGTCCAAAGATATAATTTGGATTGAAAATGAGGTCAAATAGACCATTAAAAGTCAAAAATAAGGAAAAAATCAAAGGTCCAGTTAAAAGGATACTTGGGTTAACCGATAGCTTATCTGAGACTTTAAAAATAACAAATAATCTTTAAAAATTATCATATTTTTCAGATCTACATTAAATGTGATGTAGAATCATATGGTAAAAATAAACTAGACCGAAAAATAGTTTCCGAATGACTCAAAAATATTCATGGAGTCTAATGAATATATTTTAAAAATTTTAGAAGTATTTTTAATGATATTTGACCTCAAAAAGTAAAAAAAAAATAATGATTTTGATTTAAATAGTAATCGGTCAACTATAAATTGACCAAGGCTTTAAAAATAGCAAATGATCTTTAAAAATTGAAGGAATTTTCAGTTAAGCCTTTTATGAGATGTAAAATCATTTGGTGAAAGAAATTAATTTTTCGGTAAAATCGAAAATTTATGGGACTAATTGGACTGAACCAGATTGAAAACGGATTATTGAGCCAAAATTTTTTATGGAGGCTTAATATATTATTTTAAGAATTATGAAATTAATTTTGAGTGAAATGGAGTTTTAGAAGGAAGAGAAATAAATTAGGGATGCAATTTGGGCTTAATAGGGTAATTGGGCTTAAGTTAGACCCAACCAACTTGGTTGGACCAGGTCCAGCCCAATCAGCCCCTATATAAGACCCCAATCTCTGTATTTTTCCAGAAACCTCTCTCTCTTTCACAATGGCTCCTCTTATTTCTCCTTGGCTGAATGGCTTTCCACCATTTTTAGCTTGATTTTCTTCTTCTCTTTGTTAATTTCTTCTAAATTATACCTTCTCAAGTAAAATACAGCTCCTCTATTGGTTCATGGATGTCTCTACACTTCAATTAAAGGGATGGAAGTGGTTTAAATCATGGAAATAAATTGATGTCTCAAAAATTGAGGTAAGTGGAAAATAAAGTTTTAATTTAATTTAAAGGTTCTAATAGATGTTTTAGGATATGTAAGTGTCATTTATGTAATTTAATTGAATTTATGAAGCAAGAATTGATGAATTTTGGGATTGGGAATTTCAGCCATAATAGGAAAATATTAAAGGAATTAAAGCTTTTAAATGAGAAAATGGAGGAAGTAAGGACCAAGGTGTGAAAGAGATAAATTTGAGGTTAGTGGATACATTATCCCTCAATTTTCATAATTTTTGTATGGAAATTTGTTTATGTATATGTTTGATTGTGTGTAATTATGTATGAAAAATTAAAATGATATGATATATGTGAAATTGTAAGCTTAAAGGGATGAATGAAATACTTGTAGATAAAAAAATAAAAAAATAATTAGAATGCAAAGTTTATGTTGGCCGAATTACATGTGTGTGGGGGTGTGTTTTTATTTTGGTTAAATGGTGAAAATATTAGTATAAATTGAAAGTAGGTATAATTTTAATGTTATACTAATTTAGTTGGAATTTTTGGGATTAATTAGAATATTTTTAAGTTAAATTTTAAATTATGTTATAGTGAAAATATTGAATTTTAATGAAAAAGGTTTTATTTATTGTAATGGCCTCAATACCGGGTCAGCCGTGAATAGTACTTTTCGGCAGTGAATAGTATTTTCTGGACCTGAAAGGACACCCGAAAGTCAAAAATATTTTATTAGACCATTTGAAAGGAATAGTCATGGTGAGTCTATGGTTGAAATTTGAAGTGAATTTGAGGTCAAATAGACCTTTAAAAGTCAAAAATACGAAAAAGGTAGCGAGTCAATTTTCCCGATAGGAAAGGGAACTTGATTTTACATAAATAATTAAAAATAGTAACCAAACTCCGAATATTGTCAGATTTTGCGTGTCTATATGAATTTTTATGTAGAATATTTTGGTAATTAAAATTGAATTATTTGGTGATACTGGCAGTTGTCGAATCGGACCAACGGACTCCGATTGAGCCGAAAATTTACGTACTACCTATTTTTGATGTTTTAAAAATTATGAAATCAAAATTGAAGTGATTTAAAGTAAAAAAGAGAGAGAAATTGAATTGGGTTTTAAAAATGCCTAAATGGACCATAATGTTTAAGTGGGCAAAGTCCACTCATTTAAACTCTATTTTGGCCCATCAAGAGGGTATAAAGAGAGCAAAAATCTGGAGATTTTGCTCCAGAAGTCTCCAGCCACTTCTCCCTCTTATGGTGGCCGAAATGTCTTTTCTCTCTCTCTTCTCTCCTTGATTTCTTCATCTTTCACTCCAAATCTCTCTTAAACCCCAACATAAAAGATGAAGTTCTCTCTCTCTAGATCAATCTAGTAGCCTCAATCAAGTGATTTGAGCAAGAAAAGACAAGAAACCAAGTGGTAAAAGGAATTAAGGTAATTTGAAAGTTAAGGAATTTATGGATTTAAATTATTTCTTTAGTGTTTTCTCATAGTTTTGGATGCATGGAGATTGGATTTGGTGTTATTTTGAGCTAAATAAAATGAAATCATGGTGTTTTGTTGGAAGGGAAATTCGGCCAAGGATGATGGAATTGAAGGATGAAGTTTTGTTTTGTCTCAAGTGAAGAAAAGTGAAGCTTAAGGAAGCTAAAGCATGGAAAAAGGTAAGTGACTACAAATTCCTTTAGTTTCCCTATTAATATGAATTTTTCTTAATTATGTAATTAAGGTAAAAATATGTAAAATTGTTAATTAATGAAATTATGTTAGGATAAATGAAATTAAGCATGAGAGAAAATGAAATGAAGGCCTTAATAGAAGAAAGAAAATTTTTAAGGTGAAAAAAATGTTGGTGGCCGAATGATCTAGGTAAAGAAAATAGTGAGAAAATGCATGAAATTAATGTATGTTAACTTAAAATAATAATAGACATGATAATTGATGTCTATGAATTTTTAGAGAATATTTGAAATTAATTTGGAAATTTTTAAGATTATGTATAGTGTATGTATTAAATGAAAATTTTGATTTAGAGTGAATTAAGTGACTATTTTGATGAAAAATGAAAATGACCAATAAAGAATGCATAAATAAATTTTATTAGAATTTATTGAATTTACAAGGATTTTATGGGAATTTTCATGTGATTATGTGTAATGAAAATAATTGAATTATCAATGTATAATTGTATAAAAATGACTAAAGTGATGAATTAATATGAATTTAAATTAATGTCAACGACAAGAAATAAAAAGTCAATCGATGAATTTTTTGAAATAATTATTAAGTTGTAAAAATAATAAGAATAATAAATTATCAGTAAATAATTCATGAAATGAATGAAAACGATGGAAATAAGTTGATAAGTAAATAAAAAGAAAGATAAAATAAAGTTCTAAAGGGAAAAAGGACTCAAATGAAAGAAAATAAAAGTTTTGGGGCAAAATCTTAATTTTGTCAAAGTGGGTAATTAATGAGTAAAAATAAGTCAGAAATAGTAATACAGGCAAAATGATAATTTCAAAGACCTAATTGTGTCAAAAGATAAAATTTCCATGGTATGAGGACTAAAATGTAATTTTATCCGAAAATGGTAAAATAAAAAAATAAATGATGAATAATGGAAGAAATTATATAATAAAAATGAAAATAAATGATTATAGTGGCAAAATTATAATTATGTATTTGAAATGAATAATCCGATAGAAAAAGTCAAATTATGTATTTTCGAGGCATAAGATAATAAATTATATTAATAGAATTCCTAATTGCATAAAAAGTAGTAAAATAAAGGTGTGACTAATTTATCAAAATAAATTAGTCAATAAAAAGTATTAAAAGAGTAAATAATTTATAAAATATTTAGCCGACGAAGAATAAGTTGGCATAATGTGTATAAAAGACTGAAAAGTCCAAATGTTTGAGTGAATTATTAAAGAATAATTCACAATAGTGACTTGAAAAGATAAAGTGAAGGAAAAGACAAAAAGTTATTGAAAAGTCAAAAGTACTAAAAGAGTGTATTTGATCAGAATATAATGTACAAAGGAATAAAAGAAAGAAATTAAAGATTTTTAAATGTTCAAAAACGTTTACAAAGGTGATTGATTATGTTTGTCCTTAGCAATAAGCATGTATTATTATTCTTATTTTGAATATAATTGGCTAGCCATAGGGACACCTTTGTACCGCGGTGCAAGTCATGGCGACTTGCTTAGCTATGGGTGGGATCTTTGATCTCCATAGTTTCAGTGAAAGTAAAAATGTATCTGTTTCTGCTCTGTGAGACTTGATCTTTCGATATCATTTCTCTATCTGTTCAGTGAGACCTTCGGATCTAGTCCTGAGTATTCTTTTTGAAAATCCTGTTATATTGCATTAGGAGCACATCGAAATAAATAAATTGATACTATTTAATTGAATTGAATATAAAAAATTATAATGAAAAATGATTCGTTTCGAAAAGAATACAAAGTTGAAATAAATCTGTAAAGTTACTCGAAAAGTGCGATTAATAATAAAAAGAAAAAGAAAGATTTTATAAGAATAAAATATTAAATCAATGTTTAATTAAGCTTTTATAAGAATTTAAAATATATTTTGTTTTACGTGAAAAAGATAATTTTAATTGATTGGTATTTCTTGTACCAATTACTACTGCACAAAAAAATGACAAGTCTGAAAAATAATATTAATTTTCCTGCTTAAAGTTAAAAAGTGATGATATTGACATAAAGTGAAACTTAATGCTTAGGTAACGCTTTTTCTGAAAGATAAGTTAAATGAAAAGTAAAACGATATAAAAGGCATAGAATTATGCAATGAGGGAAAAGTAAAAGATATAAGTCCTGATCAGATTATTGAATATGGATAAATGTATAAAAGAAAGAAAGAAAGTTCTGACTGCAAAGTACTCCAAAATAACTATATCGCTTTACAATAAAGCTTATAAGCCTTTTAACAGTAATGTATTTATTAGATTAAAGTTAAAGTAAAGTAAAAGAATAAATAGAAAGAAAAAAAAAGTGAAGTTAGAATACAGATTGAATAATTGACCGATAAATCAAGAATTTAAAAATAGTTTATTTTGGTACTAGTAAAAACACGAGTATCAATGCACATTGCTAAATGAAACGATAATTAAATCGCTGTGACTAAAAGATAAAACGAAAGTAATGATAAAAGTAAAAGTTATAGTAAACATTAACGTAAAGGTAAAAGTGAATTCGATATCGATCCACCTAAGAAGATATTGTAAAGTAAAGTTGAAAGTTTGAAAACAAAAGAGCGATAATTATCAAAATACGAGTTAATAACATGACTAATGATAACTGAAATAAAAAAAAATATTTAATGAAATAGTAGAAGCATAAATTACGAAATTATGCTTTATCTTGAAAATTATTAAATTAGTAGTCACCACTGGGCATATTTAATGCTCAGCACGTAGTGTTTACTGCGTGCAGGTTTTGAAGTGTTGCGAGAGCACAATACACTGAAAGTCCAGATCATAAGAGAAGATTTTTTTGTGTTAATTAGTATAAGCTTTTGGCATGTATATACTTAGACTATTAAGGTAAAAGATTGAATTACATTTTGAGTATATTTTTAATTGTCAATGGATGATTGGCTAGTGCAAGTTTTGGTATGATGTTTGGTGTTTGTTTTAATTGTTATTAGACCGTTGTTTGATTTTGGAATTAATGAAAAGGTATTTTAAGTGTTTCTTATTGTTTGGAAAAAAACGTATCGGTTTCGGTCAAGTTTCGCTTCAGAAAAGATTGTTCCGAGAAGGGTGTGACATTTATTGCATAAATAGCCATACTATAAGCCAATTAATTAATTGGAGTACAAAAAAAATAAAAAGAATAAAAAGTTTAGGGATAAAAATAAAATATTGCTAAATAATGAAAAAAATAATAAATAGTTTAAATGAATTAAGATTAAATTGAAATAAAATGATAAAAAAAAGAGAATTTATGCATGAAAATAAGTTTAGGGACCAAATTGGAATTTTACCAATGAGTAAGGAATTAATAGTGTAAAGTGGATAATTGGTGGCAATTTTGTAAATAAAATGAAATGAAGGGTATTTTCGTTATTTATGAGAATGTAATGGATTAATCAGTAATTTAACCATTTCAGGGACTAAACGAAAATTTTCAGGTAAATAATAACTTAATGGTATTAATTAGGTAAGTATAGCGTTTTAGTAAATAATTGCAATAAGAGAATAAATTAAGTCAACTATGTAGTGGAATTAATTGAATGATAGAATAAAATCCATAGTAATGTTAATTTAAATACTTAAGGAAATGCAAATTTCAAGGGTAAATAATATAAATTTGTATATGACATAAGTATTATGGAATAAGACAAATTGGTATAGATGGAAACGTGAAAGACTTGAATTGAAATAAATTTACATGTAATTAGCGTGGTATTTAATTATGCATAAAGTTATTAGAGTAAGTTATAGTGATTAAATGAATTAAAGAAACTAATGAGTGTGGTAAATAATGAATGAATTAAAACATGAATAATTAATAATAATAACATTAAATTTAGTATAGAAATAATGTGATAGATTTAGTAAAATGAGCATTTGGGATTATAATTTTTATAATACAAGATAGTAAATTATAAATGAGAAGCATATAAATAAATAAAATTATAAATAATAATATTACACGAAAGATAGTATTAAATGAAATTAGTGTACAATGTAATATATGTTTAATAATGTGTGTATTATGTATAAATATGGTGAACTTTTAGTTATGGCCGAATGGAAGGTAAAAGGAAAACTGTGAAATCTTTAGTTATTTTAATATAATTAAGCTTTACAATGATAGTACAAATGAGTATTGATGTCCATAAATTTATAAGAATTAAACGAATGTTTTTGGAATAAATTTTAGTTAGGTATTAATTGAAAAATATGAAATTATGATGAACTACTGCATAATTTATTGATTAAATGGTAAATTATTACGAAATAATTCACAGACTGTGTAAGGAAAACAGACTGCAAATATAATATACTGGTACAGTATTGACAAGTATTGAAAAGTATTGTAAAGAATGAATAATTGAATAATAAAATGAAAAGTAAGTGAATATGTGCACTCAGAAAGAGTCAGGCAATAAAACCTAATTCAGAATATAATTGGTTGGCCATAGGGATATCTGTATCGCGGTGCAAGTCATGGCGACTTGCTTTACTATGGTTGGATCGTTGATCTTTAAAGTATATATCATACGTACTGTCATATGTTCACATTTTTATGAGGAATGATTATTGGAGGTAATTTCTCATTCTGTTGCGGTCCTGTGGGATTCATGTCCCGCATATCCGGTCTAAAAATTTTTTACCGGGTCTGTACTAGGGGCATAATGATAAAAAAATGTTAAAAGTGTAAAAAGAAAGTTAAATTTGAAGTTTAAGATGAAAAATGACTAAAATGAAAAGAGTTAAAAAATTTAGGGGCAAAAATGTAATTTTCCTAAAAAATAAATTTAATAGGTAAAAGTAGGAAGGAAAGAATTAATAAGGGTAAAATGGTAAATTTGATCAACTAACTGTGTAAAAAGTCAACTTTGTAAAGGACTAAAATATAATTTTACATGAAAATTCAAAATAAGGATTAATTGATAATTTATAAGCCAATTAATATATTAACATGAGAAAATAAGAAATTAAAGGGCATTTTGGTAATTAAAGGTATAAAAGGGTAAATTTAGAATAAATAAAAAGTTAAAGTACTAAACTGAAAAAAATTAAGTAAAGTTTTAAATTAAATTGAAAAACGGGTTTTTAATAGTATATTATGCTTATTAAGACTTTTAAATGAATTTAAAATAAATGTTATAGTGTAGAGAAATAAGCATATGAATGTACGTATGTAAAAAAAAAGAACATACGTACATGTATAGGTATGCATGTATTTATAAGCAAATGTATGTATATGTACGAGAATGTATGTAAATGAAATGCATGTATACGTGTATGTATGTATGGGTGGATAAAAATACGTAAGTGAATATGTATGTATATGTTTATGTATGTATGTATGCATGCGGCAATGTATGCATGTATATGTAAAAACATGTATGTGATCATGTATGCCATATGTATATAAGGATATGTATGCATATGTATGCATGTATGATATGTATATGTAAGGATATGTAGGCATATGTATGCATGTATGATATGTATATGTAAGCATATGATATGTATATGTTTGCATGTATGATATGTATATATAAATATATGATATGTATATGTATGCATGTATGATATGTATATGTATGTATATGTATGTATGTATATGAATGTATATGTATGCATATGTATGCATGTATGATATGTATATGTATGCAGGTATGATATGCTATGTATGCATGTACGGTATGTATATGTATGTAAAGTATGTGGATGTATGTATGTATAGGTAGGTGAACGTATGTATATGCTATGTATGTATGCACATCGAATGAATGTACGTATGAGTAAATTCATGCAAGTGTGTATGTGTGTTTTTGCAATTTATTATGGAAAGTTTAGGATACGTATCTACCACAGAGCGTTTCGATGCTCAGCGCGTAATTTGTTGACTGCGCGCAGGTTATGAAGACGATAGGATTTCACTGGCTGGTATTGCAGGAGTAGTAAAGTTCAAGAAAAAGGAACAAGAAATGAATTAGTTTTGGCATGTATACGTAGGTACGAAAAATATAGTTACTGTGCAAGTATATGTTTATAGTATAAGAAATTTATTTATTAATTATTGAGACACAGTTATGCGATTAATAATTATATTTTAAGTATGTATGTAAAGGCCTCAACACCGGGTTAGCCGTGAACAGTACTTTCCGACGGTGAATAGTATTTTACGGGCCCGAAAGGGTACCCGAAAGTCAAAAATATTTTATTGGACCATCGGAAAGTATTGGTCATGGTGAGTCCGGAGTTGAAATTTGAAGTGAAATTGAGGTCAAATGGACCTCCAAAAGTCAAAAATACTAAAAAGTTAGCGAGTCAATTTCCCTGATAGGTAAGGTGACTTGATTTTGCGTAAATGATTAAAAATAGTAAACGAACTCCGAATATTGTCATATTTTGCATACCTACATGAATTTTTGTGTAGAATATTTTAGTAATGAGAATGAAATTTTTCGGTGACACCGGCAGTTGTCGAATCGGAACGATAAGTTTGAATCGGATCGATAATGAACTCCGATTGAGCCAAAAATTTGCATGCTAGCTATTTTTGATGTGATAAGAGTGATGAAATTATTTTTGGAGTGATTGGATGGCTGGAAGAGAGAGAATTTTAATTGGGCCTTTTAAGTTAAATGGGCAAAGCCCATTATTCTAGCCCAATTTTGGGCCCAATATGGAGGTATTTAAAGGCTGAAATTCTGGAGAAAACTCCAGATTTTTCTTGTGTCTCCGTCCTCCTCCTCCTTGGCCGAATCTCATTCATTCTTCTCTCCCTCTCTTTTGCTTCTTAACCACTTAATATCTCTCTTAAACTCCAAGTTAGGAATTGTAGTTCCATCCCTCTAATACACTAAAATAGCTTCACTTGGTTGATTTGGGCAAAGGAAGTAAAGAAATCAAGGAAAGAAAGAAAGAGGGGTAAGTTGGAGCTTGAGAATTTTAATGTTTTAAATTAATTTCTTAGTGGTTTTCCATAGATTTTTGGGTGTAGATTATGATTATGAGGTTAGTTTTTGCATTTGAGAACAAGAAAATGAAGAAATCTAAGCTTAAATGGGCTGCCCTATGTAGGTGAGCAAATAGAGGGGAGTTTTTCCAAGAACAAAGGCAAGGGGAAGGAAGCCTAGACTCCCTAATTTAATAGAAAATTGTAAGTGACTAATAAATCTTTACATTTTCTAAGTTTATGAATTTTTCTTAATTATGTAATTAGGACAAAAATGTTTAAAGTTGTTAATTGATGTAATTATGTTAGGGTAATTGTAATTAAGTGAGAAAAATGATGAATGGAAGATAAAAATGAAAGAAATACAATTTTTAGGAATGTGTAGTTGGGTTGGCCGAATTTCATCACTAGGGTATATGGTGAGAAATTGCATAAAAATAATAATCGTTAGCTTAAATTAATAGTAGACATGAAAATTAATGTTCATGAATTTTTAGAGAATATTTGGAATTAATTTAGGAATTTTCAAAATTAATTATAGTGTAGGTATATAGTGAAAGTTGTGATTTATAGTGAATTAATTGATTATTTTAATGAAAAATGATAATAAATAATAAATAATGCATAAATAAATTTTATTGGCATTTATTGAAATTATTGTGATTTTTGTTTAGAATTAAATGTTAATATGTATATTGAAAATAATTGAATTATTGATTAATAATTGCATAAAAAATGGTGAAATTGGTTAATTTATATGAAATTAAATTAATGTCAACGAAAAGAAATAAAAAGTCAATTATTGAATTTTTTTGGACTTGAAAAGAATTAATAAAGTGATCATTACTGTGCCCTTAAAATTAGTCTGGCAGTAAAAACTAGATCTGGATATAGTTGGCTAGCCATAGGAACACCCTTTACCGCGGTGCAGGTCATGGCGACTTGCTTTGCTATGGGTAGGATCATTGATCTCCATAGCTTAAGTGTTAATGTTAAAGTGAAAAGTGCAGTGTTCTGATAATGGTTCCTTGGGAATTATTTCTCTTTTTAGTGGGGCCCATGGGTCCATGTTCCGTGTATCCGGTCTGAGATTTTTTTTGCCGGGTCTGTACTAGGGGCATAATAGTAATAAATTGAGAAAGAAATGAAAAGACAATGAAAAGTACAAAAAGAAAGTGAAGAAGGACCATAATGAAAAAAAAAAAGAAAGTTTAGGGGTAAAATGGTAATTTTTCCAAAAAGTGTAAACAGATAGTAAATTAAGTGAAAATTGATTAATTAAGGATAAAACAGTCAAATAGTAGTTAAATTAATGGAAAAGTGAATTTTATGGACAACAAGGACTAAAATATAATTTTGCTTATAATTGACAAATTAAGTATAAAAAAACGTAAATTACTTCAGTTATCAGTTTAAAGATTATCATTGAGCCTTTAATGGCAAAATTGTAATTATGTGACTAAATTGAATAATTTTATAGAAAACGTTAAGTTATTGTTTAAAGGTGATAATAATTGATTTTATAATCATGTTTATATTTATATGCTAATACTTAAGAATAAAAAATGGAAATGTTAGAAAATGTATCGATTGTTAGTCACCACTGAGCATATTGAGTGCTCAGCGTGTAGTTTTACTGCGCGCAGGTAAACAGGAGCTGGAGCAAAAATTCAGATTACAGGATTTCTTTTAGATTGCTCTAGTTGTATAATTTTGGCATGTATATATGAGTACCAATTTTATTTATGGTTATGTAATGTAAACAGAAGTTATTGTACTAAGGAGTGTTGAATGGTGAACAAATGAAATGGATGGAATGAATGTATACTGTTATTATTTTTGATTGTTGTGCCTCTGAGAGGCTGTGTGGTTTGTCTGCTTTTCAGGGGGCTGGTACTATGTACAGCCGTTATATTGCAAAATTTTTATTAAGTGCATAGTAAATTGGACAGTTATAAGTCAGTGGCGAAAGGTAGTTGTTAATTAAGTAAAGGTCAATAAGGTTTTTAAGTATAGAAGTTAAGGAAAAAAAAAAAGAAAAAAATTTCCCGGTCTTCGGTACGCCGGTACAGTTTAAAGAGGGATAAAGGTGTTACAATGTATGTACAAGTATATTTATTGGTACTGTTAAAAAAATATCATTGTTACATATATGGTTTGAAATCCAATTACTGCGTACACTGTACAGTGGTATAAGGATGTTGCAATTTTATTGGTATCAAAGCAAAGGTTTAGCCGATCGTAAGATCGGAACGTTATAATAAAGGACGAGGAACTATGTATACATGTCACGAGTAAATCTTGATATCCGAAGTGCGAAGGACATAAGAATAGTAGAGTTACTGGATGGTAAGGACAGAAGCATGTGATAATTTTGGAATGTAAATAAGATGAGTTATTTGAAACAATTCTCTCTATGAGAATATTCTCTAATTTAAAGGATGTCACTATAGTTGTGACATGAAAGAAAATTTCAAAGACGAAATTTTTATAAGTGGGGGAGATTTGTAACGGCCCAAATACCAGGCTAGTCAGAAATAATATTTTCCGATAGTGAATAGTGACACCGGGGGTGAATAGTACCTCCCTGAATTAAAAAATATTTTATTGAACCATTGGAAAGAACAAGTTAGCTAGAGTCCAAAGATATAATTTGGATTGAAAATGAGGTCAAATAGACCATTAAAAATCAAAAATAAGGAAAAAGTCACGGTTTTAGTTAAAATGATACTTGGGTTAATCGAGAGATTATCTAGGATTTTAAAAATAACAAATGATCTTTATAAATTATCATATTTTTTAGATCTAAATTAAATGTGATGTAGAATCATATGGTAATAAAAAAAATTAATGTTACGGTAACTTTAAAAATTGAAATATCGAACTGGTAAAAATGAACTAGACCGAAAAATAGTCTCTGAATGACTCAAAAATATTCATGGAGTCTAATGAATATATTTTAAAAATTTTAGAAGTATTTTTAATGATATTTCACCTCAAGAAGTAAGAGAAAAATAATGATTTCGGTTTAAATAGTAACCGATCAACTATAATTTGATTAGGGCTTTAAAAATAGCAAATGATCTTAAAAAATTGCAGAAATTTTCAGTTAAGCCTTTTATGAGATTTAAAATCATTTGGTGAAAAAAAAATTAATTTTTCGATAACATCAAAAATTTATTAATCGGACTAGTTAGATTGAACCAGACTGAAAACGGACTCCGATTGAACCAAAATTTTTTATGGAAGCTCAATATATTATTTTAAGAATTATGAAATTAATTTTGAGTGAAATTGAGTTTTAGAAGGAAGAGAAATAAATTAGGAATGCAATTTGGGCTTAATAGGGTAATTGGGCTGGAGTTAGGCCTAACCAACTTGGTTGGACCAGGCCCAGCCCAATCAGCCCCTATATAAGATCCCAATCTCTATATTTTTTCGGAAACCTCTCCCTCTTTCACGATGGCTCCTCTTCTTTCTCCTTGGCCGAATGGCTTTCCACCATTTTTAGCTTGATTTTCTTCTTCTCTTCGTTAATTTCTTCTAAATTACACCTTCTCAAGTAAAATACAACTCCTCTATTAGTTCATGGATGTCTCTAATCTTCAATTAAAGGGCTGGAAGTGGTTTAAATCAAGGAAATAAATTGATGTCTCAAAAATTGAGGTAAGTGAAAAATGAAGTTTTAATTTAATTTAAAGGTTCTAATAGATGCTTTAGGATGTGTAAGTCTCATTTATGTAGTTTAATTGAATTTGTGGAGCAAGAATTGATGAATTTTGGCATTGGAAGTTTCAGCCATAATAGGAAAATATTGAAGGAATTAAAGCCTTTAAAGGAGAAAATGGAGGAAGTAAGGACCAAGGTGTGAAGGAAATAAATTTGAGGTTAGTGGATACATTATCCCTCAATTTTCATAATTTTTGTATGAAAATTTGCTTATGTATATGTTTGATTGTGTGTAATTATGTATGAAAAATTGAAATAATATGATATATGTAAAATTGTAGGCTTAACGGGATGAATGAAATGCTTGTAAATAAAAAATAAAAAAGTAATTAGAATGTAAAGTTCATGTTGGCCAAATTACATATGTGTGGGGGTGTGTGTTTATTTTGGTTAAATGGTGAAAATATTAGTATAAATTGAAAGTATGTATAATTTTAATATTATACTAATTTAGTTGGAATTTTTGGGATTAATTAGAATATTTTTAAGTTAAATTTTAAATTATGTTATAGTGAAAATATTGAATTTTAATGAGAAAGGTTTTATTTATTGCATAAATAGCCATACTATAAGCCAATTAATTAACTGGAGTACAAAGGAAATAAAAAGAATGAAAAGTGTAGGGATAAAAATGAAATATTGCTAAATAATGAAAAAAATAATAAATCGTTTAAATGAATTAAGATTAAATTGAAACAAAATGATAAATAAAAGAGAATTTATGCATGAAAATAAGTTTAGGGACCAAATTGAAATTTTACCAATGAGTAAGGAATTAATAGTGTAAAGTGGATAATTGGTGGCAATTTTGTAAATAAAATAAAATGAAGGGTATTTTCGTTATTTATGAGAATGTAATGGATTAATCAGTAATTTAACCATTTTAGGGACTAAATGAAAATTTTCAGGTAAATAATAATTTAATGGTATTAATTAGATAAGTATGGCATTTTAGTAAATAATTGCAATAAGAGAATAAATTAAGTTAACTATGTAGCGGAATTAATCGAATGATAGAATAAAATCCATAGTAATGTTAATTTAAATACTTAAGGAAATGCAAATTTCAAGGGTAAATAATATAAATTTGTATATGGCATAAGTATTATGAAATAAGAAAAATTGGTATATATGAAAACGTGAAAAACTTGAATTAAAATAAATTTGCATGTAATTAGCGTGGTATTTAATTATGCATAAAGTAATTAGAGTAAGTTATAGTGATTAAATGAATTAAAGAAACTAATGAGTGTGGTAAATAATGAATGAATTAAAACGTGAATAATTAATAATAATAACATTAAATTTAGTATAGAAATAATGTGATAGATTTAGTAAAATGAGCATTTGAGATTATAATTTTTATAATATAAGATAGTAAATTATAAATGTGAAGCATATAAATAAATAAAATTATAAATAATAATATTACACGAAAGATAGTATTAAATGAAATTAGTGTACAATGTAATATATGTTTAATAATGTGTGTATTATATATGAATATGATGAACTTTTAGTTATGGCCGAATGGAAGGTAAGAGAAAAACTATGAAATTTTTAGTTATTTTAATGTAATTAAGCTTTACAATGATAGTACAAATGAGTATTAATGTCCATAAATTTTTATAAAATTTATGGGAATTGAACGAATATTTTTGGAATAAATTTTAGTTAGGTATTAATTGAAAAATATGAAATTATGATGAACTACTGCATAATTTATTAATTAAATGGTGAATTATTACGAAATAATTCACAAATTGTGTAAGGAAAATAGACTGCAAATATAATGTATTGGTATAGTATTGACAAGCATTGAAAAGTATTGTAAAAAATGAATAATTGAATAATAAAATGAAATGTAAGTGAATATGTGCTCTTAGAAAGAGTCAGACAGTAAAACCTAATTCATGATATAATTGGTTAGCCATAGGGATATCTGTACCGCGGTACAAGTAATGGCGACTTGCTTTACTATAGTTGTATCGTTGATCTTCATAGTTTATATCATACATACTGTCATATGATCATATGTTTTATGATGAATGATTTTTGGAGGTCATTTCTCATTCTGTTATGGCTCTGTGGGGTTCACGTCCCGCAGATCAGGTCTGAGAATTTTCTGTCTGGTCTGTACTAGGGATATAATGATAAGAAAATATTAAAAGTATAAAAAGAAAGTTAAAATTGAAGTTTAAGATGAAAAAGGACTAAAATGAAAAGAGTTAAGAAGTTTAGGGGCAAAAATGTAATTTTTCTAAAAAATAAATTTAATAGGTAAAAGTAGGAAGGAAAGAATTAATAAGGGTAAAATGGTAAATTTGATCAACTAACTGTATAAAAAGTCAACTTTGTAAAGTTAAAGGACTAAAATGTAATTTTACATGAAAAGTCAAAACAAGGATTAATTGGTAATTTATAAGCCAATTAATAGATTAACATGAGAAAATAAGAAATTAAAGGGCATTTTGGTAATTAAAGGTATAAAAAGTGTAAATTTGAAATAAATAAAAAATTAAAGGACTAAACTAAAAAAATTAAGTAAAGTTTTAAATTAAATTGAAAAACGGGTTTTTAATAGTATATTATGCTTATTAAGACTTTTAAATGAATTTAAAATAAATATTATAGTGTAGAGAAATACGCATATGAATGTATGTATGCAAAAAAAAAACATACGTACATGTATAACTATGCATGTATGTATAAGAAAATGTATGTATATGTACGAGAATGTATGTAAATGAAATTTTTGTATACGTGTATGTATGTATGGGTGTATAGAAATACGTAAATGAATATGTATGTATATGTTTATGTATGTATGTATGCATGCGACAATGTATGCATGTATATGTAAAAGCATGTATGTGATCATGTATGCCATATGTATATAAGGATATGTATGCATGTATATGTATAAGCATGTATGTGATCATGTATGCCATATGTATATAAGGATATGTATGCATATGTATGCATGTATGATATGTATATGTAAGCATATGATATGTATATGTTTGCATGTATGATATGTATATGTAAGTATATGATATGTATATGTATGTATATAATATGTATATGTATGCATGTATATGAATGTATATGTATGCAGGTATGATATGCTATGTATGCATGTACGGTATGTATATGTATGTAAAGTATGTGGATGTATGTATGTATAGGTAGGTGAACGTATGTATATGCTATGTATGTATGCACATCGAATGAATGTACGTAAGAGTAAATTCATGCAAGTGTATATGTGTGTTTCTGCGATTTATTATGGAAAGTTTGGGATATGTATTCACCACTGAGCGTTTCGATGCTCAACGCGTAGTTTGTTGACTTCGCGCAGGTTATAAAGACGATAGGATTTCACTTGCTGGTATTGCAGGAATAGTGAAGTTCAAGAAAAAGGAACAAAATAGGAATTAGTTTTGACATGTATATGTAAATATGAAAAATATAGTTACTGTGCAAGTATATATTTATAGTATAAGAAATTTATTTATTAATTATTGAGACACATTTATACGATTAATAATTATATTTTAAATATGTATGTACAAATATGTTTATTGGTGCTATTAAAAAAATTTTACTGTTTCATATATGATTTGACATCCGATTACTGCGTACACCGTACAGTGGTATAAAAGTGTTACACTTTGTAACTACAATTATTAATATCTCGTCAAAATATATTGTTGATATCTCCTTAAATTGTCATATATTGTATTTACATCATCATCATTAGCTAAATCCATCGCAATCCAACATAACGATCATTCGTTGTAAAATGGACTTTTATAAATAATTCTAGAAATCATCTTGTTGATACCTAAGTCCATTTTAACATGAATTTTATGATGTAATTAAGGAAAAATTGGCTTATTTTTTAGTCTTAATCTCCTTGTAATGACATTCAGATTGGTTATGTCATAATTGAAGCTAGCGCTCCATAACTTATTTTTACTCCTGTGTGTAAATAAAAATTTATACACATTGACATCTTCCAGCTTCGTAAAAGTCAAAATAATATTATCTTAAAATTTCTAAACCATGATGTTTAAAATTATATATTTTAAATATTTATAAAACTAAAAAATATTAATTCATATATTTTTTTAATTTTTTAATTTATTTCTTCCAATTAAAACTAAAAAAATATTAATTCTAAAATTTAAAATAACTATTACAAAAATTATACTATAAAAAATCATAAATATTTTTTATAAATACATTCACATTTAAACTTTAATAATATACCATTATTGTCACATCAAATTTATTAATAAATATATTTTTAATATATTACATAAATACTAAATATTCACTCAAATTTATCAAATTTTATGTTAATTTACATGACAACTAAAATTAATAAAATATCTTTTTTTAGTAACTAGTTTAACTGCGTTGTTATTGTTTCTAAATTCACAGTTTACTCCTATTTTTAAATAAATAAAATAAAAAATTAATATCACAACACCACATATATAAATAATAAATTATAAATGACAAAATGAAAAATTTTACCTACCGAAAATATAATAATATTGTTATAAATATTATTATAAAAAAACTCGTAACTCGTGAATTAATTTTTGAAACTTTTAGTAATCGAACAATTGCATAAACTTCAATATCGATTTTTTCGGATGCAAAATTAACTTCAATATCTGAAGCTTATATAAACACTTGGTGTAAAAGTTTTTGACTAGGTTATTATGAAAATATTTGAGCAAAATGAAAAATGTAGCACTATATTGAGCAAGTGGCAGACAAATGCAGCATGTAAGGATAAAAATCGCTGCACATAATAGCATCTTCAGTTGGAGTCTGCCGATCTGTCAATAACATATGACGTAATGATGCTGCATTGTGCAGCATTTTAACTCCAAATCGGTAAATAGTACCTGATATATGTGCAGCACCTCAACTCCAAATCTCGTATCAGTAAATAATACCTGATATATTTCATCTCATCGATTTTTTTATTAAAAAATATTATTTAAAAAATTTTTCTCAAAACGGGTTACAGACACATAAATCAATTCTCTGGATGAATATTTGAATATTTAATGCAATAAAAATTGTTAAATAAAAAACAAAATTCAGTAACATGTGAAAAGTAAAATATCTGTCAGTTGTGTACTTGATAGCTCAGCTTCTGCATATTTCAGAATGATCATCAGGGTTTGGTCAATAATAGGTGATGATGACGAACAAAACACAGACTGCATCTTATGGTAAATTCAAAATTAAAAAAATATATATATTATTATATATAATATATCAAAGAAAAAGAAAAGAAGAAGAGACATCGAATGGCTTCATCCAAACTTTTCTTTTTCACAATCAGGAAGGTGGTGAGAATTACTGCGAATTTTGCTAAAATAATGCCAAAACTTTTTGAAATTAACCAATTTTATCCTTATTTTTTCATATTCTTATCCTTAAACTATAGAAGCAAGACAATTTTATATTTTTTTTCGTGCAACGATTATACATTTTAATAATTTTAAAGGTAAAAATTATATATTTTAAAAATTATAAGACCAGAATCTTTCAATTTTAAATAGTTTAAAGGTAAAAATTAATTAAAAATTAAAAATAAAATCATCCTTTTTATGAGAAAAAAAACCCTGTCGCATGAATGTTTTACTATGTAGTTAATGAATCAATGAGTTAGTTTGAATGGGAATGAGAGATTGTCTAATTGCTTAAGAGGGACCTCCCTCCATCATCAATACTAATTAGTACTAATTAAGTGACCTAAATAATTCTGCGCCTGCTTGTGATATTATTACCTTTCCTATTTCAGGTTTATTTATTTATTTCCTTTTTAAAACATTAATAATTTGGGGCTCAATGTGCCGTAGGCAACCACAAACAAAAATAAATAAATAAATGAAATTCTAAAAGAACACAAATATTGTATCCTTCAATGAAATGGTAACGGTATGTTTGTTGTTTTATTATTACTATTATTATTGATATTCATTATTAATACTTACTTTTATATTATGAAATTAAAAAAAAAAAACTTATAGGCTATCAATTATCAACTACGAAACTGGACTACTCTTACATTCAACAAATAATTGTTTGATTATTCGGACATCAAATTTTATAGGTCCCTAAGTATATACTTTCTCCATTTTTTTATTTATTATTTTTTAGTAAAATTCTAATTTTATTTATTTGTTATTTTTAAACTTTCAATATAATTTAATTTATTTTTTTAATATAATCAGAACTAATTAAATTTGATAATTTAGTTTTAATCACGTAATTTAATATTAAATTTAAATCTATTTATTATTTCTTAATCTTAATAAAAAGAATAAAAATAATTGATAAAAAAGAACGGAGTTAGTATAAGATAAATTTAATAAGTGATTTTTGATTTGAGCAAATTTTATATATCAAGCCAGTAATTTACAACTATCCATGTAAGTTAATTAAAAAAGGCAGTGCAGTAATAATTAATATATTATTAGTTTGGTATAATACAGTTTGTTTTTACTGATCTAAACAAGAAATTTTCAAATTTAATTTATATTTTGTGAGCTATGGCTAATTTTTTTTATAGGAGAATCCACTTTCTTTCGGCTTATTATCTAACAATATTTGGCCTAATTTCTTTAAATTTACTGATTTATAATTAAAAACGGTGCTTCATGTATTGTTCAAGAAAATTACGACTCCCACCAGCCTTGGAATTCACTTGTTTGTTTGATGCAGCACCGAGAAGAAATGACATTGGTTGGATTTTGTCCACTGACACTTGAGCTAGGAGCAATTAATTTTTTTCCAGAAATAGTTAGAATTAGGTTCAATTTAGGGCATGGCTGCATCTATGAAAAACAATAATTGAGCACAATTAATACTCAATTATTATTAAATATTTACGAAATTATAGGTACGTCTTAGCGGGAACAACTGTGTTATCACGTGAAATTGGGATACAGAGAATTAATTAGATCATTGGAGGAAATAAATCTCTAACAATCAAACCCTAATTAATTAGCGTCAAACATTATTTTCATTTGAATGATAAATTTTTCACTCCCTCCATTTTTTTATCTATTATTTTAAAATAAAATTTAAATTTTATTTATCTGTCACTTTTAAACTTTCAATATAATTTAATTTATTTTTTTAATTTAATTTTTTTTTCAATAAAATCAGAATCAATCAGATTTAATAATTTAGTTTCAATTACGTAATTTAATACTAAATTTAAATCTATTTATTATTTTTTAATTTTAATAAAAATAATAAAAGTGATCGATAAAAAAGAATGGAGAAAGTACTAATCACTTTCAATCATATGCACAATTCAAGTTAAAAATTAGAGGGGCTGGAAAGCATGCACTGGTCACCTAACACCTCCATAAAAAAAAATATTTCTTTAATTAGGATGGAAATAAATAAATAATGTTCCTTGGAATCATAAAATACAAATTAACAACCACATGAAAGTTTGCATATATGTTTCCAACGGTTGGAAATTATTTCTTATATTGACTTTATATGTTTGGTATTCTGTTCATAAAAATAGAATAGATTTGATTTGGCCTAAGTATTTGAAATGAATTTCTTTTTAATTTAATAATACCAATTTATTTAAAGGCGGTAACATATTAAATTCGAGTTTCAATTATATTAAATTTAAAAAGTTCTTAACTAGAAATGAAATTAGTATTTTTTCAGAGAGAAATAAAAACTAAGTATTAAGTATTGATAAACTAAAGAATTATTAATACTTCCAAGAATTCTAAAAATTATTTTATGTCGACAAATAAATTTTATAATTTAAAAAATAATTTATAGCATTTCATGCCTAAGATTTAGCAGGATAGGGCTTCGAATGATTCATCTCACCCCATTTTGGAGGTCCATAATTGGTAAAGTGGGCCTGCTTTCCAGGGCCTTTTGACCTTTTTATGTTGGGCCCATTAAGGGAAAAAAATAGAGGAAATTACACCAATTACCACTTTTTTAACCCTAATTTTTAAAAATGCAGCCACCACTTAAATATATTTAAAAATACCTTATTTTAATTTTTTGTTTTTAAAAATACCTTTTTTTATGTTAAGCCTAAATATCCCAATTGCTAAACACGGAAACAGGACCACAGGACCATTCAGAGCATCGGCCACCCAATCGACAGCCATGATATCATCGCAGATTGGGTTACCGGACTCTTTAACGACTCTGACGTGGCTAGGGTGAGCTGAGTAGACGTTGAGGTTTTCTTTGGAGGAGTAACGGCTATGGAGCATGAGAGGGAAGGGGATCGACAATAATTTGATGCAGTGAAAAGGAGCGACAGCGAGATGGAGAACGGATTCGAAAGAAAGCAGGCTGTCGAGGGAGGAGAGAAAGTCATTACTTTTGTGGAGTCGGTATTGACTTTGAGTTTGAAGAGAATGGCGTGTTCGATGATTTGTATGGAAGTTGTGGCTCGATGGACTATGCCTAAAAGTCTCCAGAAAAGCTTGATAATGGCCCGCAGCATGTGTCTCCAGCCAGAGGGATCACAATGATTGAGTGAGTGCATTACTATATGTCTTTTCCTGTACGTTCTTGACTTCTTGTGCTGTGAAAATTCTCTAAATTGCAATTATCCCATATTTTCTAAGTGCATAATTTTATTTCTTTTGGCAGGCAAAACAACCATGTCTGCACTTTCTTTTTGGTGTTTCCTTCTGTTCTGGTTTATTCATAAAAGTATACAGTTATAGTGGCCTTTTTCTGTTTCCTCCATGGCAACCAAGATCAAAGGCATTTACACTAAGGGCTTCAAGTACATCACCCAAATTTTTGGTAAGCTTTTTCTTTTCTTACCTGGACCGGAACTTCATAGAATATGTAGCTATGCGGATAATTATACTTTGCATACACGACAATTTGTCATTGAGTTAATTTATAATGAGCTTTTCTTTGTCACTAGTTTTCCTTGTTCGAACCGGAACTTCATAGAATGCACAATAATTACTTCGCATACACGACAGTTTATCCTAGAATTAATTTACGATAAGCTTTGTTTTTGGGTTGCAGTGGTGAAGGAGAGGGAGATGGATATCAAGGATTCAAGGATGGTGAGTGCACGAGGTGGCGGGCTCCCAACAGTGCAGACTTTGGGGCTGGTTCATGGTGAGGATTCAACTGAAAACTAAATCAAATAGTCCAGGTGATTCTAACATATTCAGATTCACGATTATCAACAGGAAAAGAGGCCTTTAGATGGACGTTATTATACAACAATGACTTGATACATCACAGCTAACCCAACTCAGGTATAATTTAGTCAGAAAAACAAATTGAGATTCATGTAAAAAGGAGTGTGAGATATTAAAGCGATATCAGATACTAGGTAGCTTCCTCCTATTGGAACTGAACTAAGGAACTAGATTTGACATTTTTCTTATCAAGATGTATTTTCCTACTCTCTTTGAGACTTTTGTTTATTAAGCTTCGCCTACTGACTTCCACACATAATTTTTTTTGGAAGTATCAGTAACGCTGGTTAAATAGGTCGAGTTGTTCTTTGATTTTTCCTTCTTTTGCTGGTGCCATTGAAGTATTTTTAAAACCCTTCTTAATGTTGTTCTTTGGGTGGATATAGGGGACTTTGATTAAATCGGAGTATTTGATAATTTATCTGAAAATGATATTTTCTTTATTTTCAGATGCTTGGATGCTCTGCTCAAATTATGTCAAGAAAATGTGGGAAATGCAATTTAGAATTTGTATGAATTTTAATGCTTGCAAAGATAAAAAAAAATATTGACTGAATTAAAGCAAAATAAAGTTTCAGAATGATAAGTGCTTTCTCTTCTACCTTGCAAAGTATAATTTGTAGGTTGTGTTTCGAGTGTTTGGATATAATTAGTATTTTATTAGAATAAAATAAATAAAAAATTTTGATGAATATTAATTAGACCAGAATAATTCAAAATCAATCTAAGCTAAAACATTTATTCTTAGGATTGTACAGATTTTCTTTTATGGTATTATGATAACTCATATTCTTAATCCTAAATCAATTCAAAATGTATGTTTTTTTTATCCGACTGACCAACTAAATAAAATGATTAAAATAAACATAATTGCTATGAATTTTAATTTAATATGGCAGCAACATGCAGTAGCTCCATTGGTAATTATAATAATTATGTACAAAGAAGACAAGAAAACAAAACAACACATGGCTACAAAGTGGAAAATCAGCTCCATTAATAATTTGATTGATAATTATCAACAATAATATAAGAATATAAGATGCTTAATCATGCTATATGTTTATGCAAAATAAAGATGGATCAAAATAAATTGCTGAGCTGTTTCTTTTTATGAATGATAATTAAAATTAATTTTTTTTTATTTTAGTATACCACCTGTATACCAGGTATACAGTTGGTATACCAAAATTCAGAATACCATTTTCAATTCTGGATTTTGGTATACCACCGGTATACTAGGTATACCATCGGTATACCAAAATTCAGAATTGAGATTGACAATCTAGATTTTGGTATACCATCGGTATACTTGGTATACCGGTAGTATACCGAAATCCAAAATTGAGATTGGCAGTCTGCATTCTAAGGTATACTAATGGTATACCAGGTATACCAATGGTATACCACCTGGTAGATCCAGTATACCAATGGTATACCACAATATACCATGGTACATCCGGTATACCAATGTTATATCATCTGGTACATCAAGTATACCAATAGTATACCACAGTATACTATTGGTATACCACCCAATATACATGGTATACCACATGGTGCATCCGGTATACCAATGGTATACCTGGTATATCATGGTATACCACCTGTTATATATGATATATCACATGGTTCATCCGGTATACCAATGGTATACCATCTGGTATACATGGTATACCAATAGTATGATGTTTGGTATACATGGTATGTCATGGTATACCTGGTATATCAATGTTATTTTGGTTGAATATATATATTACATGAAAAAGCAATCATTATACAGAACTTGTATAAACCAATCATTATGCAGAACTTAATGAGGATAAAAAGGCGGTCGTAATGTTTTCTCTAAGAAGCTATTTCTAGCAATATTATTATTGCAGAATGAACCCAGAATACAGCAGTGTCCTCACCAACCATTACCCTTCACTTTCTTCTCATAGAAAATATGCATGTGATTTGATTCATTCAATTTAGAGTGTCAGTATTTCATTTAAGTTTAAATTCCATACCGTCCACACAATTCATTTGACTAATTTAAATTCACAAAGAGAAAATACATATTCTAATAAATATCTTGTTAATTATTTAGCACCACCCATTTACATCGATCTTTTTCTTTTTGCTTAATTTCTTATTTTATTATCGATCTTGTTAATTTGCTAAGCCATTTCCAATCCAGTCTTGTTTTAGGAAGACTTAAATTATACACCCAATTATGTACAAATTGAAAAAATATATATATATTTTGCCACATCCAGCAAAACTAGGCAATATTCAGAATATCAAATCCTAACTGTAATGGACAAATTTGATAAGAAATAGAATAGAGAAGTTGGCTCTTTGAGATGGACTCCTCTGAGAGAATACTATAGCCAACAAGTGATCAGGTCCCGGCCTTTTGCTGTAGAGAATGCACCATAACTTTGTGCTTTAAGGACATGATAATTCAAGTATCAAGCTAATTGTTTATACAACAAGTCTTCCCTTGCCAATGAATATATGAAATTAGCCCTTTAAATTTTTTGGGAACCATTTAGCCATTTAATTTCCATACATAATAGGTACTTACATGCTAGTGTATATTTATTTGTCTTTTCTAAAATAAAAAAAAATGTTTGTATTGTAAAAGAAAAAGATATGCTTTTGCTTATGTCCATTAATTTTAGCCACCATTTGTATCCTGTATGTTTGTATTTTTATTCTCCATTTACAATTTAAAGAGTTTTTTGCTAACTAAAGTATTAAATAACAAGGTATTCCAATTCAGAAGCAAAGCTGAAGACCATCAAAAGAAGAATAAAATCAAAGAGAGACAGAGAGAGCTCACGAAGACGCAGAGGCCACGAAAGACATCAAGAGAAACGATGCGTGGGGGCTTGTAATTGGAGACAGGAGGAGTTTGAAGAGCGAGCAAGGGCTGGTAATCTGCCATTTTATAGGTAGAAAAGGGAGATAAATAAAAGAAAAGCTCCTTGTTTTTTCGTTTGCATTTGCAGAGAAGACGAAGGAAAGGGAGGGCTTTGTTACTTTGTAGCTCAAACGCTAAAATTCCAAGTTGAACAAACATTAAAGAGATTTTCTCAGCGACGACGGACGGTTAGGTAGGTGGTGTCAGACAATTGGGTACAAAATTATTAAAAAAGTTTGAAGTGTAGTTGCAGAGTGCATTGCTAGGTATTTCTTAGTTTATTATTTGTTTTATATATTTCAAACAGCTGGGTGTAGGAGCTGTCATTTGGTGATTTTGTTCTGATTCTTGATTTGCTTCTGATTCAAAGAAACAAAAATGGGGTTTTCAAAGAAAACACAGGTGGAGAAAGACGCTAAACCCAAGAAGAAGAAGAAGAAAAAGAAGAAAATGAGAAGTAGGAGGATAATGTGGTGTGAAAAGAGAGAAATTTAAGTTAAATTAAAAAAGCGGTATTTTTAAAAATGAAAATTTAAAAAAAGGTATTTTTAAAAGAGAAAAAGAAAAGAGGTATATTTAAGTTTAAATCATTTTTTTTGGGTAATTTTGTAAAACTCCCAAAAAAATAAAATCGTTCTTTCAACATTTGTTAATGAGATATACTTAAAGGGCAAAGGGCATTTTCGTCCAAACAACTTCTCCCGGAAGGTAGCGCTTATATTTCCCTCGCAATTTCAAATTAAAAGAAAATTATTTTTTTCCCTTTATTCTAATATAATTTCCATTCCTTTTGCACCAAACCTCACGCATTCTCTTCTTCACAGAGAAGAAACAGTGGAAATGAAGAGACTGCGAACCCCAACAGCATCTCCATCAACAGAGAAAGAAAGGATTGCTTTATGCAGTCCAGAAAAGCCATTCTTTCCTTTTCTTCATTTACGTATCATCTTATATATGATGTCCATCTGCCATTTGATTTCTTCTCCTCTACCAATTGACTAGCAAATCAAAAAAAAAACCATTTGATTTCTAAACCTTAAGAATCAGAGAAATCATGTCTTTGAGCCCACCAAGAACAACATCTGAAGAACCAACCACAGCAGCTTTTCAACCATATTGGTGCTACCAGTGCCATCGAATGGTCAGAATTGCAGCCCCAAATCCATCAGAAATCATCTGTCCTCGATGTTCGGGCCAATTCCTTTCCGAGATTGAGATGAATAGACCCAGATTAGTTGTCGATTTTACAGCTTTCGACCCTTCCCCTGACGCTCGCTTACTTGAAGCACTCTCTCTCATGCTTGACCCGCCAATTGGCAGCAGATTTAATTATCTCAATGATTTAAATCGTGGAAGATCGTGGTTTCGGAGGAGAAATAGATGGGATCCTGATGCTGAAATCAACCCAAGGAGGCGTAGAAATCTGAGTTTAGATGGTTTGGAAGAAGAAGCTGGAATCCAAACTAGGCCAAGAACATGGATAGTGTTTCGACCAATTGATCCTTTTTCTCCGATTGAACCAAATTCGACGCCTCAAACCCCGATTCCTCCTAGAGTTAATCCGACGGATTACTTTCTGGGTCCAGGATTCGATAATTTGATCGAACAATTGACTGAAAATGACCGGCCGGGGCCACCTCCAGCACCGGAGCAGGTCATCCAAGCAATCCCTACAGTGAAAATATCTGCAAGTCATTTAGTGAATGACTCCAATTGTCCAGTTTGTATGGAAGAATTCAAGATTGGAGGGGAGGCAAAGGAATTGCCTTGTAAACACATATACCACAATGATTGTATTGTGCCTTGGTTAAGGTTGCACAATTCTTGCCCTGTTTGCGGACAAGAGTTGCCTGTTATTTCAGGAACTAGTTCTCCTGAGTGCGAAAATGGTGAGGTAAGCAGTGGAAGATGCCCACGGTGGACGAGACAATTGGCCAATTTCTGGCCGTTTCGCCCCAGGGTGCATGGAGATCATGTTGATGCTAATTCTCCAAGAGGTAATTTTTTTCGGAAAACTTTTTTTTTAATGTGTTTTTTTAAAAAAAATTACAAAAATGGGGTATGTAGGAAATAATTTACAGAATTGAGATTTTTTTCAAAATTATTTTCACCTATAGCGGTTTCAGATTGTGAGATCCATATTAAAAAATTGTCAATTTTTACTAAAACTGCTACAGTCTGTGAAGTCTATACCAAAAAATTATCAATCTTCATTGAAATTGTTACCATCCGTAATGATTTCAGTATCTGTGTGTCAAATCTGAAATCGTTGCTTGTCATAACGGTTTCAGGTCTAGCATGCATAATTGACACGTGACATGGATAATATTTTATATTATTTTTAATATATCATTTTACATATTAGACTGTAGTTAAATGGCTAAAGATTGTTTATCGTTTAATATATCATTTTACATATTAGACTGTAGTTAAATGGCTAAAGATTGTTTATCGTTTGCTATAGGTTCTGGGTTCGTGTTTATTGTTTGCTATAGGTTCTGGGTTCAATTCTCATCAACTACATCTTTTTTCATATTTTTTATATTAAGTATTATAAATATATTTTACAGTAAAACTGAAACGTATTATAAATATAATATATTGCATTCAAGTTTCAAAATATAAATTATGATTAATTTTTATATAAATAAAAAAATATTCGTGTTAGGATTTGAATTCGCAAAATTAAATTAGAATTCGAATTGAAAATGCTATAATTAATATTATAATTTAATGTTTATATTAATAAAAAAACGGTTGTGTTAGAATTATAATATTAATTAAAGAAACTAATTGTGTTAGGATTCGAATTCTAATTAAAAAAACAAACACCTGACATTATGTAACATGTTGCAGTATAAAATAATGACAATGTTAAAAATAAATAATTAAAAATTTATAACAATTGTACATTTTCTAATTATTTGGAAAAAACCAATTCCCCGTCCTCAATTTTTAAATAGAAAAGTATTCATTAATTTTTTTTTTGGTCGAAGTAGTCCTTAATTCTCACGATGGTATATTTGTAGAGCTAAATTTGAGCGATGCTAAATTGGTAATATCATCTAGTACTTGATCGATTATTTATTTGAAGAAATGATAAATGAAATTATAATTTTTGGTTAAAGAAATAGTAAATGTATTGAATAAATGAAAAAGGATAAAGAGGAAAAAGTGATGTAGACTTGCATAAAAAGGAATGATGTATAAAAAGGAGAAACAATTAATTAGAATTCGAATCCTAGCACGAATTTTTTTTAATTAATATCATAATTCTAATACAATCATTTTTTATTAATATAAACAATCAATTTGAATTCTAATTTAATTTTGCGGATTCAAATCCTAATAGGTCTATTTTTTATTCATGTAAAAAATTAATTATAATATATTTCTAACATATCCCATCTGAAACCGTTATAAGTGACAGTGACTTTATAAAAAACTTTGATTCTATAAATTGTTCCTAACATATCATATTTTTGTAATTTTATTTTTAAAAACACATTATATCTATCTCTTCAATAACAGTTAGTTGCAAAGATTCTTCAACTTTTACCTTGAAAATGGAAATTTTTTACTTCTATTTCCTCAAAATGCAAATTAGTTGTGTTGGTAATTTGAAAGCTGAGATTTTTAATTTTATACTAAATTCAGTGTTATTGTTCCAGCAGTTAGGCCAAGATGGTGCCCTTGCAATGTTCTTTAGAAGTAAAAAAGTTGGAGGTCTTGATAAAACTATAATAATGTTTATATGTTTGGTGGGAATGTAAAGTGTGTAAAGTAGTTATGGAAGGGCAGTTGTGGAAAAGACATCCTGTGTAGCTGCTGGATTACTGGTATGTCATTTTCACCTTCTTCTTCATAAATGCTTAATTTTATTTGTGAGTTAAAATGAGTTCTTTACATTTATACCAATTCAACCTCATTTAGATTAATGTTCTAGTGCTTGCTTTTCCATCTTTCAGCTTTAGCACAACATGAAATCTGTATAGTCTAGGCACATCACAAAATTTAGAATGATCTATTCAAGAAGTTACTTTGTTATTACACTTGTGCTTTCTAATGTTTATGATTGCAAATAATGTGTTGCAATTTGTTATGCAGAATTAAGCTGGTTTCATAAATTGTGCCGGCATTTTATCAGTTCATAAATTCTTCAGCAGAGAAATGATCTCAAGATCGCTTAGTTTGAAATATTTAACCGTTCCTCTTTCTAAATGTAGTAATTGAACCAAGTGGTTTGTACATGAGAAGCTGTTCCATGATTCTAATAATTGTTATCCATGTAATTAACGTAATAATTATTTCTCTTTTAAATTGATTAAAAAATAATTAAATAATTTCATCTAATCAGTTAATGAATTACAGTCTTGAAACTCAGTACTGAATTTTTTTTTCCTAAAAATTTAAGATGCCATTTCTTTGTGCATTTTTATCCTCGCACTAATCTATCAGATGTACTATAGAGAAATTCATTCCTAGAAATTCAACTGAATTGCTCAATGGTCCGCATTAGGAAAGAGTTGACTCCACCCATCTCTATCGAATCACCAACAAGATTATATAGAACAGTAAAGCTTAGTTAACAATTCAACTAAAGCTGCAAAGATTAACAGAGAGAAGCAATAGTTGATTGCTAGACAAACCTATATAAAAATGGGGAACAATAATCAATTTGGAAAGTGTTGATCATGCATTACTTCGGAAAAGCATATATCTGCTAAAAATTGTTGAAATTCATTTGCATCAAGTTCTCTTGGGGTTGATTCCACTAGCCGTTGCAAACAAGTTTATAAGGACCTGGGTTGATGGCGAGTACCTGCATAAAACCCTTGAGCATAGGCCGTGTTCTTGAACATTATCTGCAATAAAAAGACCATCCATATGAACATCGGCATAATATTATTATGTTCAAATGCTTCCACAATCAAATGCCTCATCAAGGAGATGATAAACCATGCTTCATGAGAAATGACATGAGAAATTATTAACATAAGCATGGCAGGAAATCACTCATTTTGCAGACAAGCCACGCCTGGACAAGATTTACTTAACAAAGTATGATGGTTACTCACAGCAAGACTTTTCAAATCCGAGCTAAGATGCTTTCTAACACTGTCAGCAACCACAGTTCCCAGATGATCACCATGTTGTCTGATAGAGTCCTCCTTAATCTGTAGAGACAAATTCCTTATGCCTAATGTAAAAATACGACTGATGTTGGAACCGAAGAGAAGCATAGTACCAAGCTTACTTCTGAAAGCAACAGATTAGATGTTTTACTCAGAATCTCCTCCACAAGTGATTCAGGATCAGAGAAAATTCCTGGCTTATGTGCAGTAGCAGTTGACTCGCCTTTAATATTTTTTACAGCAACAGGCAGCTTTGTCGTTTTTACTTCATCAAAGAAAGGGGAAATTATGTCATAAATTATAAACTAAACCTACACAAGCAATAATCCTGAACCTCAATTGGAAATATCTTACCAATATAAGCTGTTATTGCATGAATAAGGAAGAAATGTTCTTTTGAAAAAGAAAAAGATAGCATGTTTTCATCTATTTATAATTTTATTATTGGTTCAGTCAATCTCATAACTTTCTTATGATCCAAGTAGTAGCCTGCTCAAGACAAAGAAAATAAATAGATAATAAAAAAGTTTCCCACAAGTCATATGCATGAAAGAACTTTTGGTTGAGCAGCTCAAAAAACTTCAATGAAATCTTGCTATATTATGAATTTATAACCCATGATTGAAAGTTCAAAAATAATAGTTGCGATAAACAAGCTGTTCGTTTCTTAGAAGTCCATCCATCCAAATTTTTCTCAAAGAAGAACTTAAAGCAAAGAGGGGGAGAAACATCTACATGTAGAAGAAGAAATGGATCTCCTACATAAGTGTGTAATTTTACTGGTGATTACACCATGCTTCACTCCTTGGGATCTTGGTCATTATGCTCTTTCAATCTTAAATATATAATATACAAGATCAGCTACACCCATAACTAATTTGTGATTTTCTTTCTAATGCTAATTTTTTTGAAAGGGGTATAAAGTATTACAACCAAAATGAGGACAGCTGAAAGTACTTTGAAACCATCTCTCAATTAAAGGACAGGAATACAGAAGTCGAACAGTCAAGGAAAAAAAAAATCTTTGCCTATGGTGCCTACCACCACTACCATGCAGAAACAAGCAAATAATTGAGAAGTAAAACAACATTAGCAGTGAATACCTCCAGCATCGGTGGACTTCTTGTCTGCAGATTTAGGAATTTCAGTCTGCCCTCCTGTGGGAGCTGCCTTTTCTGGAGGTTCAGACAGAATGGTGGAACCAGATGGAACTAAACCTGCCAGATCAGGAGGTTGATCCTTTCCTACAGGTGGGTTTGCCTGGAAGATTGAGGAAAAGAAAAATGTTATGTGTCCTTAGAGTCTGCTTTTGGTGAATAATTACAAAAATGAACACCAAATTTACCTCCAAGTCAACATAAGAGGGTTCTCTCCCAATGGATTTAAGAAATTTGTCAAGATCACGAGCATGAAGAGCTTAAGGAAAAAAAAAAAATATATATATATATATATATATATATGAAAGATCAGGAAATATCTTCAAGAAAATGAACAAGTATCAATAGTTATAAATTTACATAAAATAAAGGTTCCAAAAACTGCAAGGAACTAAACAAATCCACTTCAAAAAAATTGCAGCAAAAGCAGATAAATTTCAAGAATAAAAAATCAAGTCAAGCAGAAAAAAATGGTAAAAAGTCAATTTTTTTTCTAAGAAAAAAAATTGTCAGCTAAATTTGCTTTCTTATTTTTGGATTTTGCACAAGACTTGGATTAAACTCAAGAGAGGACCATGTTCTAGTGATTGTCTTTCATCCTAAATCTCTATTTTATATTTTAAAATTATTCATTTATTGTTCCAAGGATTTATGGATGAGAATTAACAGTACTGCATCCTACAATCAGGACTCAATTAGAAGAAATATATAAAGAATTTCAACCCTCCAGCCACAGCCCTTAAAAACACACACACAGACACCCCACCGAAAGATAAAAAAGGAAAATTTGTGGGAACTTACAGATTGACATATCATTTGATAACGGATGGAAGAAACAATGCTCCTGTGTGATAAATCCTTTATCCAGCAAGAGTGAGACATGTCTACACAAACCAATAGATATTCCATAATTGTTTTTAACAGTAAAAATAAACATGAGAATCAAATACTAATAACAGTGAACAGTCTACTGAATCGTACTCAGAAAAAAAATTTGGGCCCTCAATCATTATATATTTTTTTCTTTACAGTCTATGAATTTCTATTGTATTCTATTGGGTCCTTAACATTAATTTTCATACACACTGGGCCTAAGTAAAGACACAAGAAGGGAAACAAAAGGTGAGAGTTCAAGAAACAGTACAAGCTAATTACATTATCATTTTATTAATATCCTCAAAATTTGGACCCAGTGCGTGCTAAAATAATTATTCTGGAACCCAACAGAATTTCAGGGAATCCATAGAAAAAAAACTGTAATTGCCAAGGGACCAAATGATACTTTTTTGCACTTAATTGCTGTAGGGAAAACTACATGAGTTCAAATAACCAACCAATCCATAAAATTTCAGTTCATTTCAATTAAGCCAAAAATTTAGAGAATCAAATTTACACTTTCGTTCAACCAGATACAACCTCATATTGCAAAGTCCAAGCGCATTATAATCAACACAAAATTAGGTCAAAAAAGTATCCCAAGGATCCCACAATTTGAGCCTAAGAAACTCTCTCCCAATTCACGACTACCTCCTCCATCAATCATCTCGTAGAGAACATAGAAAAACACGAGTAAAGTTCTAGAAATTCTTCTAATTTTTTTACCTAATTTCTCATGGTTTATATACTAGGTCAGACTTACTGGACGGGTTGCTCAATAGTGTTAATTTAAAAAATGGTTTCTTATGGTATGCCTTGAAGTAGACAATAACAGTAAAGAGGAGAGTTCACTCTCTAAATAATAACACTATATTAAATAGGGAGCACCATTTAATGGTTTGCAATATCAGCATCAAAGAAGAAACCTGCATATTATTTAAATCATTTAAAATGAACATGATTAATTAAGGCCAAAGGTAGAAGCACGATATATGAAGGGCAAAGGTAGAATTGCAAATGTATATCGACTGAGGGACATCTAATAACTTTAAGAAAAGAAAAGAAAGGAGGGAAAAAGAGGTAAATTAAAGCATACCGTGCTGACTCATTCACCATCGCGAAAGGGGTAACACAACCTAGTGGAACCTTGAGAAACCAAAATACAGAACATTAGACAGTGGACGATATGAAAACTTGCAGATTGAAGAAAATTATTAATTTAGACAAAAAAACACATGACCTTTGCATTTTCAGAAATGGAGAAGGATTTGAGTAATACACATTAAAATTAGATTTACATGCTCATAAAAAGAACACTACCTTAAGTATCTCACCCAATGCTTCTTCAGGAGCCATTCTTATACCTCCTTTTCCCAGACCAAGCCTTTGAGATAAAACTGCTCAGCCTTAAAGGCATCAGAAATTCAAACTTAGGCAAGCACAAAGCAGAGCAAGCCTGTAACATCTCAAACCCATAACATTACAGGATGAAAAACTCAAAAAAGTTTAGAGATTTTGATTCACCTTTCAAATCTACTATGGTATCTGACAAAGCTGAAACAATATAGTATCTACTTTTCTTATCCTGCATATAAGCATGTGCAGTTATGGCTCCAGATGCACAAAAAGCTACATTATTTTTTTGCCAAAGCAGAAACAATATAGTATCAACATCTTTTGCCAAAATAATTAGCATACACGCATGTCTTAAAATTACCTCGATCCCTTACCTTCAAAAACAAATTTTTACTCAGCCCGCCTCCTTTATCCCCAACATATTTTGCCTGATAAAAGAAGTCAATTTCATGCCATCAGCAGTCCCATATATGATGTGCGAATGTCAAAAAATACAGAGCTCAAATGAACTTTACCTGAGCTTCAACAGTCAAAACAGCTGGATGTTCATATTCAGTAAAATCAATTTGAAGCTCCTAGAAAGAATTGTATTTGAAGATTAGTTGAAATAATTCAGAAGATGTACATTAACGCAAGCAATTCTCAGATAACTTAAAACATTCAAATCTCCATGAGAATCAACTTCAACTCATTACAGATCATGAACAGCAGAGGACAATTGTAGCTCTTAACCCACAGAAGCAGACAGAGTACACTCATTTCCAGAATTTCAACATCTTCAACTGGCAAAAAGAGTTAATCATATTTCCTAACATAGCATTTCTTGATCCAATTTCCACTTCTCAAACAAAGATGAACTCATATTGATGGTTATTTTCAGATTACTCACAATAACTAAAAAAAGTACTAATACTTTCCAATTATATGCAACTAGCTGTGCACCAGTGCTTTAGGCAAGCATCATTGAGAAAAGGTACATCATGGATGCCGACGATGTTCTTTGTGAAAGAAACAACGCAAATCCCAACCAGGTACAAATTGGGCAAACCAAGTTGATGCAGAACATCGCATTGACAAGCTAATTGGATAAATTCAACACAAGTTGAGCTAAACAAGAGAAATCAAAGCGCAATACACTGGGTTGTGCTGAAGGTAAATGCTGAACATAATTATAAACCGCAACGATATACCCCTCCAATTCCATAAAAGCGAATAATATTGATAAGCTTATTACCATTCTCCCCTAAATCTTTCCAAATTTAATCCACAGTCTAATGTCCATTACCAATTACATTAGTAAATGATCGAGCAAATGAAATATTATAGAAAACGAATGGAAACCCGGATCAATTTGGTTCAACAAAAAACCATCTGGGAAAGAAAAAAAAAAAAAAGAGAGAGAAAGGGAGTAAAAGAGGCAAACCTTCAAGCGAGCAAGCAGCTGTTCCTTTGTGTAACCCATTATTGTCCTTCAAAATAATCTGCTTGCCAAGGCAGAAGTCGCAAAAAAAGCACTTGAAGCGATGAGCAATGGCAAAGCTGCAAGGGAAGGATACAAACACCCAAAGTCGTTCTGTAGGAGTGAATTGTTTGTTTTATTGGGCTAGGGTTTTGATGGCTTCCAGTTGGGTCATGGGTCCAAATAGAGCCCCTTAAACCACATAAGCTCGTCAACGGCCCGCCCAATCGTTAAATACAATTCCTTTTTCATTTTCTTTCTTTTTCGAGAAAATTACATAGAATACCACTTTTTTTACTTTCATTTTTAAAAATAACTTCATCCATTTTCAAGTTTTAAAAATACCATTTTTTTAATTTATGTTTTTAAAAATACCTCTTTTTATTTTTACATGTGGACGTGGGCTTCATGGGTCCAAATAAACAAAGAAAAACGATTTTCTACAAAAATTAGCCAAGCAGACAAAATGAACAGTTCTTCACTAGTCCATTCATCAATGTCGACCCCCGCCATTGTCAGCGAAGGCGGCGGTGAAAGCAACGCCACTTAGGAAGATTTCAATTTCCCGTCCGATCTCATTTCCGTCCAAGATCGCAAGGAAGAGGCCATGCTAGGTCTGCTCTCTCCCTCTCGAATAGAAAATTCAAAATTTGGCTTAGTAGATACTTCTTAAATTAATTTAGCGATTTGCTTGAAATTTACCCATCATCATGTTTCTGCAGTTTATCAATGGCTTGAGAAATTCTTTTGATTTTTCATTCAAAACTTCAATTGTACAGCAATGCACAGCATATGGAGAAGAAATTAAATCCCTTTTCTTGATTCTTATGTATTTGCACACTTTCTTTGTTACAAGAAAATGAGGAATCACACTGTTGTTGGCTTTGGTTGTTTCTTGCCTTTCCAGTTCTGAAAGGTGATCTGATGGTTGCACTTAACAAAGAGGTTAAATCCTTGGATGAAGATAACTGGAAGTTTGAAGGACCTCGCTCGCGAATAAACCTTATATCAAAGCTTGGTTAGTATTTTAATTCATCGATTTACTTTTCCTTTCTTTGTATATGCCTGTCTCTATATGTCATTCATATGCACACACTATTTTGGGTTTTTGGCCTGTTTTAAGCTTCAACTATCTGCTTTAATTGTCAACATCTTGCCTAACTCATTGTTTCTCTTCTTACTGCCGGTGTGGACAGTATTATTGGTTATATTCATATAAAGATAATCTAAATCTTTTGTTATTAATTTCAATTTAGGTGGATTTCTAAACAAGAAGATGGAAATAACAAAAAGTAGAAACTTGGCTCCACCAAGATAATATGGATTCTTTAGTGTGTTGGTATATGTTCAGATTGCCTTGTCTACAGACAAAAATCAATATGTTCTGTTGTTGTATCTCAAAATGAGTAGCATCAAGTCAGTAGATTACAGAGCCATTGGCACTGTAACTTAAAATGACATTAGGTCTGTTACTTAAGAGATAATGTTTGTGGATTTCCTTTCCTAGTTTCTGGTTGATGCTTGATTAGCCCAAAATGAAGTTCCACCTCTGTGCGAACATCAACTGATTGGTGTATTTAGATACTATATAATGCAGCTAAGATATAAAGTTTATTTTACTCTGTCTTCAAGCAAAAATTTTTAGTTTTTAGTTCTTTCAATCATATAATGCCATTGGTATTTGGAATCTGACTGCAGTAATCAGAACTCAAGTGTGGAATTCAAGTGTCCTGCAATTGTTGTTCATCTTCTAGCTATAGACATTTTGCGTATGCTGTGACTTTGTTTGTGGTTGATGGTTTGTATATGGTGTACTGAGACTGAGCTATCACTGTTTAAAATTGTCTTGTTATTATGTGAGAAAATGCTGATAATTGTTATCAGGATTAAGATTAACCATGAAGAATTTTTTATTTTTTATTATTTTATTTTATTAAGCTTCATTTGTATTTTCATGAGCATCTCTTAGAATGCGGAGTGAGGCCATTTTTACTTGTATGGCTCAAGCAAATCTTGACTGTATTTAGCTTGTTTTTTTTTTTGAATGAGGAAATTGAAAGAAAAACTATAAATGGGAAGCAGATGGATTACCAGCAAGTTATGCCAAAATACTTTTAGCCTACATGTCATTTTAATTTTTATTTGTTAGTCATCTTCACTCTGGTAGATTTACACATCGGGTAATTTAAGGAAATGATAAGAGCTTAGGAACCCAATAATATTGATTAGTGCTAAATTCAGGTATTGGTCCACCATTCATCCAAAATTATCCATTAATTAGTTGTTACCATAATCATTAATTGGGGATGCTTATGGACTGCTAGCCAATTTATTGAATTGAGTACAATTGTTATATTTGCCTTAAGAAAATTTTTAAAATTGACTAAGTTTTAACCATCAAATTTTGGTTTTTGTGCTCTAAAATTGCACATGTTGTGCTTTAATTTATTGAATTTAATTCTCTAAATTTAATGCAAGAATTACATAAATAAAATTTTAATGTTATTTCTTAATTATCAACAATAACATAAGAATATAAGATGCTTAATCATATTATATGTTTATGCAAAATAAAGATGGATCAAAATAAATTGATGAGCTGTTTCTTTTTATGAATGATAATCAAAATTAAATTTTTTTTTATTTTGGTATACCAAAATTCAAAATACCATTTTCAATTCTGAATTTTGGTATACCACCGGTATACCAAAATCCAGAATTGAGATTGACAATCTGGATTTTGGTATACCGGCGGTATACCAAAATCCAGAATTGAGATTGGCAGTCTGCATTCTAAGGTATACTAATGGTATACCAGGTATACCACCTAGTAGATCCAGTATACCAATGGTATACCACGATATATCATGGTACATCCGGTATACCAATGTTATATCATCTGGTACATCAAGTATACCAATGGTATACCACAGTATACTATTGGTGTACCACCCAGTATACATGGTATACCACATGGTGCATCCGATATACCAATGATATACTTGGTATATCATGGTATACCACCTGTTATACATGATATACCACATGGTTCATCCGGTATACCAATGGTATACCATCTGGTATACATGGTATACCAATAGTATGATGTTTGGTATACATGGTATGTCATGGTATACCTCTGGTATACCTGGTATATCAATGTTATTTTGGTTGAATATATATATTACATGAAAAAGCAATCATTATACAGAACTTGTATAAACCAATCATTATGCAAAACTTAATGAGAAAAAAAAGGTGGTCGTAATGTTTTCTCTAAGAAGCTATTTCCAGCAATATTATTATTGCAGAATGAACCCAGAATACAGCAGTGTCCTCATCAACCATTACCCTTTACTTTCTTCTCATAGAAAATATGCATGTGATTTGATTCATTCAATTTAGAGTGTCAGTATTTCATTTAAGTTTAAATTCCATACCGTCCACACAATTCATTTGACTAATTTAAATTCACAAAGAGAAAATACACCTTCTAATAAATATCTTGTTAATTATTTAGCACCACCCACTTACATCGATCTTTTTCTTTTACTTGCTTAATTTCTTATTTTATCATCGATCTTGTTAATTTGCTAAGCCATTTCCAATCCAGTCTTGTTTTAGGAAGACTTAAATTATACACCCAATTCTGTACAAATTGAAAAAAAATATATATATTTTGCCACATCCAGCAAAAATAGGCAATATTCAGAATATCAAATCCTAACTGTAATGGACAAATTTGATAAGAAATAGAATAGAGAAGCTGGCTCTTTGAGATGGACTCCTCTGAGAGAATACTATAGCCAACAAGTGATTAGGTCCCAGCCTCTTGCTGTGGAGAATGCACCATAACTTTGTGCTTTAAGGACATGATAATTCAAGTATCAAGCTGATTGTTTATACAACAAGTCTTCCCCTGCCAATGAATATACGAAATTAGCCCTTTAAATTTTTTGGGAACCATTTAGCCGTTTAATTTCCATACATAATAAGTACTTACATGCTTACATGCTGGTGTATATGTATTTGTCTTTTCTAAAATAAAAAAAAAATGTTTGTATTGTAAAAGAAAAAGATATGCTTTTGCTTATGTCCATTAATTTTAGCCACCATTTGTATCCGGTATGTTTGTATTTTTATTCTCCATTTACAATTTAAAGAGTTTTTTTTTTCTAACTAAAGTATTAAATAAATTATTGGCAAAAAAAAAAGAAAAACAAAAAGAACGATCAAGTTTATTTCGTGCCAACTTACGTAGAACGTTGGATCAAATATTCCAATTATTTTAAAATGAGTGTTTATATTTTTGGGTTTGGTATGTGAGTCAAGCTGCAGCCAATTTCTTGTTTGACAAAAGTTGGCGGAAATTTCAATTAAAAAAAATCATACAAATACTTGTAGAAGACAAAAATTTGCTCCAATGTTAAGAAGACTTTAATTCAAAGTAAATAACAAAAATTAAGAAAACATAGCCGGTTAGATGGAAATGGTGGCTAAAATTACTTCACATCAAGCTACCTAATAATATTGTAGAACGCTCCTCCGCGACATCCGCTTCATCATTGTCGCAACTGTTTTTCCCTTTCGATTTGGTGTTTATTAGTTTCAGCGAAGTCCTAATCGCAACTCCTTCCTTTCTCTTTCTTTCAAAGCCCCAAATTTTCCTCTCTTTCTCTCTCCTCTAACCCCCCCAACAAAAAATAACCTTTTCTCTTATTCTTCTTACTCGATCGATTTCTTGATTTTATTCTGATTCTTGATTTGCTTTTGATTCAAAGAAACAAAAATGGGGTTTTCAAAGAAAACACAAATGCAGAAAGACACTAAACCCAAAAAAAAGAAGAAGAAAAAGAAGAAAAGGAGGAGGAGGAGGATAAGGAGGTGTGAAAAGAGAGAGAAATTTAAGTTAAATTAAAAAAATGGTATTTTTAAAAATGAAAATTTAAAAAAAAGTATTTTTAAAAGAGAAAAAGAAAATAGGTATATTTAAGTTTAACTCTTTTTTTTTTTTTGTAGTTTTGTAAAACTCCCTTCTTTTTTTAAGAAAATAAAATACTGTATAACCTTTTTTCTCTTAAAATATCCTCAAACTCTCAAAAAATTTCATATTTTCTAAATTGTTTTAAATTTTAATTCTTCTGTAACTTTATTGGGCAGTTTTTTGTTAATAGAAAATTCAAAAATTATTTTCGAGAAATAATTATCTAGATATTATTATTTTTAACTATAAACATTCAATTTTAAAGTCTACTAACCCGATTAATTTAAATTTGTTATCATTTTTAAATATTTAGAGTTATTTATTACATACATATCCAGGACTATTGCATACAACGTCAAGTTAAAATAGTAACCCAGTGTTATAAATTTTTTCTCTTAATTTGAAAAATTCTTTATGAATTAACTAATTGTTGCGTATAAAAAAATATAAGTACAAAAGAATACTACATTATTTATTAATAAATAATAGTGTGACTTAGCCTCCGCAAAAAAACCCTAGCCTCCACAAAAAAAAAAATTAACCTTCTTCTCTACCTATATTCAAAGGTTTTTATTTTGTTTATTTAATTTTGAGACTGCCGTAGTTCATTTATGAACAGCAGCCTCTCTCCTCTTTCATTTTATTTTTTTATTAAATTTATATTTGTATTTTTCAAAATTTTTGTGTGTTTTTTCATTTTTCTTTAATTTTCTCTTTAATAATTTTTAGATCAATATAGATTTGAAGTTTTAAATTTTATTCGTTGTTTTTTTATTTATTTTTAGTTTTTTATATTTTGGTTTCAATAAACTCAGATCTCAAATTTTTATTTTAGATTTGATTTTCGTATTTATCCATATTTTATGTGTTTTTATAAATCTAGTTTATTTAGTTAATATTGAAAACAATTTAATTTTTTCATCATGTAAGTTTGTCATTTACATTTGGATGTTATTGTTTGACTTTATGGATGTTTTCGTCCTTTTGGAATGAGTTTTTCCATGAACAACAAATGAATTGAGTTTTTCCTTGAAAGTCAGATTTTTCGCGATATGTTATCATTATCCACTGTTTTTATCGAAGAAGTTTAGAAATATATTCCAATAACTTCATTAGTTTTGTACATATTATTTACTTTTAAATTTTATAAATTTATTTGTAATTTTTAGTTGTATTTTTTATATTATTAATGAAGATTTACATTGCATTCAAAAAAAATAGGGCGACTTTTTTTTATCTATTTGTTGAGATACTATTGATTTAATTTATAAGCAATTTCATACACTGAACCTATAAAAAAAAAAAAAATCAATTTTCTATATAAGAAGAAATGAGACCGGTCCTTGTTGAGAGAGAAAGTAAAGTTGAATAAGTTGAAAAAGGAAATGGATTTGGAATGTAATCAAATTAATCTTGAATTAAGTGAATTTCAGAGGGATCCTAACAATCTGGATTTGGCAGAGGCTCTAGCCTTTCGCGCTATTCTCTAATGGGTGATTTCTAATATGCTTTAATATACTCACTTGTCTGATTCACAAAATATTATTATAGCTCTTCATTCATCGGTTCGCAGTTGGGCTTTATTTTTCTAGACTGCGAGGTTTTACTGCAGGCATCAAGTATGGTTGGATAAAAGGAAGGCCCATGTTTTGGCTACATCTTCCTTTTGTTTTCTTCGTTTTTCTTAGTTTGAGATCATTTCCCTACTTGTTTGAACTCTATTGGACTTCTGTTGATTTGTTTATCTTTAAAATATATATATATATATAATTTTATTAGTACGATTTTTCTTTTTTGAATTATGTCCAACAACTCTATAAAAAAAAAAAAAACATTTTTAGGGATAAATTTACAAAGGGAAACAAAACACTTTTTTTTTGGAAATATTTAAATTAAAGTGTTGCATTTATTTTTAATCACATCTATCTTGCGCTCTCTAACCAGGTATTGAAATGATTTCATGTGGCTACAAGTTAAGTTATAATTCAAAAGTTTAGTGTTGACAAATTAAGAGATAAATAAATATATCAAATTAAAAATTGAAAAAAGGATTCAAAAATATATTTTTATTAAAGAAATCTCTTTATTTTGTAGAAAATCATGCGCCCTTTGGTAGAAGATCCCTTTAAGCACCATTATTATTATTTTTGAAATCTGCACCAATATTATTATTCTTCCTTCTTATACAAGGAAAATAAAATTGATTAAGATCTTATGCTATTATTCTTGAATTAATTCTGACAATAACACATGGCAATTGCTTCCCTACTCGCATAACACCCACGTTAGATAATTAGGACAAAGAATTTGATTTGTGATAATTAGAGGTTATAAGATCTTTATATTTCTAATACAACAAACTATAAATTACCATATAATTCCAATATCAAAATTTGGACAAGACAATATGAAATTAAAAATATGCAATCTGATTTGATTCTTTTCCGGTCACATGATTTGTTATGAATTTGTCATGTAGGAATGTACAATGCACACAAATCAGACACCATCAATATTGCTGATGTGGGTTCCACTAATCTAATAGTGGGCCCACATAGCAATTTCTAGATATCTACCCATGGCCCAAAAATCTATAGTCTAAAGCCATGGAGTCCCTTTTTCTATGCATCGCATCAAAAGAAAGGAACGTGGCCCATTATTGACCTACCTAAAGAGGTCACATACAATGTTAGAACTCTGCAAGAAACCAAGTTAAGGATGGGGCACCATCCGCTAACCCATTGTAAATGTGGACAACTCATGTGCACCCTACCTTGGCTTAAGCAACTGGTTCACCCTTTCAACCATGGAAATTACAAAATAAATAAATAAATAAATAATTTGGGTCCATTTATATTTGCTGTAAAGAAAATTGATTAGACATTTCATTTGTAATCATGCCAAACCATAAGAGTCACCTTAATCGTAATAATTTCTGTTCGCTAGTCTACATTTATTAATTAAATTAATTCAAATCATATCCAATAAATTTATAAAAAAAAAGTAAAATAATTTTTTAAATATTTAAAAATATTTCTTATTAAGAGTTTAAATTCAATATTTTCTTATTTTAGTAAAAAGGCATACGCATAGTTCCTTTTCATCTGTTTCGGAATATAAATAAGTTAATCAATGTATTAGAGATATGATTATTAAATTAAAAAATTGGTCAAAATGCACTTAATCAATTTAGTATTCGGAATATAAATAAGTTAAACAATATATTAGAGATATGATTATTAAATTAAAAAAATGGTCAAAAATGCACATAATCAAGTTAGGCAATATTTGTTAAATCGATTTATATAAAAATTTTAAGATAAAATTTAAATATTTTCTAGACCAATATATAAAATATTTAAGATAAAATTTAAAAGTATTCCAAAAATTTTTTTCAATTGTTTATTAAATTTTTTAAAATTAACTAAAAATATGTATTTTTTAATTTTCTAATTGTTTTGTATTTGGCAAAATATATGAATGTATATTTTTACCTTATGTTAAGATATACATATATATCTTATTTTTTAAAATATAAATAGTTAACAAATCACGTGACTTTTTAATGAGTTCCTTTTTTATTTTTAACAAATACTTTGAAAAAGTTAAAAAAAGTTGGAATCCATTTCGATCTTTACAAGTTTAACAAACACTAATATTTATAAGTTTAACAAACGCTATCTTAATATTATGATACATTATAATTATAATCCAATAAGACATGTGCGAGTTCCACCTCCCCTTTCTTCACATTAAAAAAATATATATAATATGATGCCTATCTATAATTAATCAAATTTCAGCATTAAATATATAAACCAAGCTTAAAATCCAATCAATTTGAAAAATTTATCCTCTTCCACCGTTGAAAAAGAAGAACTTTTTATAACTAACTAATGTCATTTTTTTTAATTAAACGAAGTTTGCTATAGATAAATAATAAAATATTACCTATTATTGGTCATTTTATCATTTTTTTTTTGTGCAAAAAGTTACTTGGAATTAAATGCGAGTTCATGATAAGGGACATATATATCATAGTACATATTACTACCAAGATCTAAATATTTTCCAAGATTTACCTGTTGGTAATTAGTGCGATGACCTTTTAATTGCAGAGAAAAATGTGATTACAAGTTTCCATAATCCTTGTGCTTTGTTTCTCATGATAATACAGCCATTTTCACGGGGCAAAAGTAGAGTGGTTAATTTCAAGCTTTTAAAATCTCCGGATTTTTCTAATAATACAGTAATATAGCTAATTATAAAATAAGACACATAAAAATAATAAAAAATATTAATCCTCAAGCTTTTATATAGTTTTATTAAACATTGGATATTACAAACATTTGAATAATTAATTTGATATTACAAAAACTTTCAATACATAGAAAACCCACATGAGGGAGTCCAAAAAAATGTCTCCATTCCCATGTGAGTTTCTTTTTTTGTCCTAATTAAATCAAATACATATATATGAATTTTAATTTTATCAGTCACTTGTCAGCAATATTTTCTTCAAGCAACAACAGAATATCAATACTAACTAATACCCAATTTAATTAAAAGAATATAAATTTGGCCCTTCCTCAGAAAAAATAATAATCTTCAGCTCCAACTATTCAGCAAAGCTCCACAAACGAATATCGCCTTCATAAAAATCATCAATCATGGGATTGAAAGAAACTCCATTGATGAACATTTGATCAAGAAACTTAGGCGACTGTAACTGAATTAACTGATCATCAAAACTGTACCAAGAAGAATCATCAAGCATTGAAATGGGCTGATGATCATAGTTATCAAAAGATTGCATTAGTGAAACACCATCATAAGTTTCAAGCTGATCAGAAGGAGAGGAAGGAATCGAAGAAGAAGAAGGGGTAGTGGTGGTGGTGGCGGCAGGGGTGGCATTGTCGACAAAACTATTGGCGGCGGCGGCGGCGACTCTTTGGATGGATTTAGGGGACATAACAGTATCAGGAATGTAATGAGAGGAAGTGATATTGGGGAAGTTAAGATTAGCAGAAGAGCCTTTAAGACATAAAAGAGCAGCATCATAAGCTCTAGCAGCAGCTTCTGGTGTTGAATATGAACCTAACCAGATTCTCGTTTTTTGATTTGGAGCTCTTATTTCTGACACCCATGATCCCCAGCTTCTCATTCTTACTCCTTTGTATTTCTTCTTATTATTATTGTTATTATTGCCGATTCCTCCTGATGATCCCATTGCCGATCCTTTTGGCGATTGGATCTTCTGCTCGCTCTTCACCATTGATGATCAAGAACTTGAAAGAAATGGATCAAGATTCAAGAAAAGGGATCTTAATTGATTGTGTTTTATGTTGGTTCTTTGCCGTGTAAAATGTTCTTTTTTCGAAGGGGAAGAGAAGTAATGAAGTGAGAACTGAGAATGAAGGACAAAAGTTCCATATTTATAGATGAAGTGATGATATTTTTTTTTTGTTCTCCCTAGTAAAGGAACAGTAGTTCTAAACTTGAATGTAAAGTGGGTGACAGATATTTTCAAGCTAAGTAATTTAAATGATAAATAATTTAAATCTTTTTTTTTTTTTTTTGAAAATGACTTGTCTATCCGAGTTTAGTCAAACCATGCCAGATAATTAGACCACATTAGTAATAACCACAAATAATAATAATAATAATAATAATATTAATAATGCAAAGAAATTCATAGCTTACACTCAACCTTTTTCAATCTTTAACTTAAAAGAAAAATAAAATGAACCCTCTTGTTATTCTAAATGAACCCCTCTTGTTATTCTTCTTTAAATTTCATTTTTCATTATCTGGAACTAGTAGTACTCTTGTATACATTTAATTAACGGAGGACTTTGAAATAGTCAAAAAATATCCAAATGAAATATTTTATGGTCTTTAATTAATAAATTTGGGAAATGTGGTGTGCTGCGACTTAATCTTTCATAAATCTTCTGTTCTCTATAAGGAAGCCATTTATATGACCTTGTATTTCGTTTTTCATTTTTATCGTTTTTATTTTTCCTTTTATACAGAACAAATAATAACCTAAAAAGAGTGCTTCTTTTTTTTTTTTCTTCATATACATAGATATTGACCAACTAAAAATATTAAAAAGGTATTAAATCTAAGACTCTAACCCACACTGATTCTTCGAGATCTCACATCACTTAATTGTAGCTTTGATATGTGAGTATATCAGCATGAATAATGATCAATCAAATCAACAATTATCTAAATCGTGCTGTTATTACAGTAAATTTGGTAAATTTATTCATAACAAGAAAGACTCTAACTCACATGCTCCAATTAAAGATAGACAACAGACCAGCATGGAGAGCTCAACAAAAGCAAAGTAGTAGAATTTTTTTTTTCTTTTTATTTTTCTTGATGGACTTGCAGAACAAGTAAGCCTCCCCAGTTGACACCTTGATTAAAAAAAAAATTAATTATTGCATACCCTAGTAATAAATTTTTATAAAGAAACCGGGGCAAATGTGTACATCTCACATGGCTTATTGTCAAATTTTGAGGATCAAAATCCGGATTTAAAATAAAATAAAAATAAAGTATATAAATAATGTGGAAACATAGGATTCTCTGTGCAAAGGCAACTTCCAGGATCTGCAGGGTGTGATGGTTATAAGTAGCTTTTTATTTTAAGGGTAGCTGTGATACACTTAATAATTTATTTATTTTTTTAAAAAAGAAGATAATAATTATAAAATGATACTAATAAAGAATAATAATTACTAAAACAGAAGAGTGCTGAAAAAAACGCGCAGTCTTAACAGTAAGAAATGAGATGAAGAATATGTATATAAAAGAACCAGCTGTTGCTCTTCTGTCATGCAAAGCTCTAAAACCGCGTCCCTTTTATTTTCACTTTCTTTCTCTTTCGCTGATGCTATCCTATCCCCGTCTTAACATTATATTACTAATAAATCTTTTGATTTTGACATTCCAATTTTATTTTTTTAGCTTAAGTGCGTGAATTCATGAGTATTAATCACCATTTTTTAAACCTCCATAACAAAATAAAAAATTATTAATAATCACCAAAAATATATTTTTAAAGATCCAATTAACCTGATTCAGATGACATTTACGACGGTCTAAAGACACGACATATAAATGAAAAAGTAGCACTGAAAAGTATGCCATCCGACTGGACTGATGAGACAGTTCGTCCCATCAGTCCACTGACACAAGCGAGCACCTATACTTTTTACCCACTTCCTATCACATCGTCGTTCACCCACTCTGATTGTCGGCTATCGCCCCCCAAGATACTTAAGTACCCCTCCAAAAATCTCCTATAAATAGCAAAAGCACAATAGCATCAGGTACCGAGTATCTGAAACTCCTTCTCCAAACTCCATTTATTTTAAAAGTCACTGACTTAAGCTTCGGAGTGCTAAAGTCCGATTCCGATCGGGCCCTCCTTTTCTCTTACAGGTTTGATCGATCAGACCAATCGGCCCCTCCTTCTAACGACTTCATCTTCTTGGGTGAAATTCTCGATCCCACGGTTGTTATCCTCTCTTTTTACAAGATAAAGCCATTTTGAGCTTTATCATTTGGTGCTATCGTTGAGAGCGATAACAGCTCTAATATCTTACAAATATCCAACTCCTGAAGAGCATAGTCGCCACAATTAAAGCTAATCTGAACCTCTGAAAGAAAGACAAAAGTTTTTCAGATCGCCAGTTGAAGACAACTCCTCCTTGAGTTCAGCGACGTGGCCACAGCGGCGAAACAATACCCCCTTTGTAGCAGTCGATACACCTGTCGTATTAGGCCCTTTCGCTAAAAATAGGGCTCAACCCCTAAAAAAAAAGGGAGCGTGACACGGGCCTTGAGAGATGAACAAGAAATGGGTTTGATGGAAAAAGATCTAGGAGGAAGAGGGTCAGGAAATGTTCGTTCACATCAACAGCGTGCTGGCGCCATAAACGCAACCATTGAAGGATCGTTTCGTGAAACAGATCATATCGATCTAATGCGGGGCAAGAGCATTCATATTGCCCACATACTCGAACAGCCAATCTCCGTCACCGCATCCGACGGAGAGGAGCGAAACGTGTTACTCCCTCATGAGGACGCCCACGTTATCAGAGCGCGGGCCAACGACCCTGATAAAAGAAGGACATTAGTGAACGATGGAAGCGTGGAAAAAACACCTACCTTACGAGCTGACGAAGCAATGAGCCTTCCAAACGGAGGACACAAATCAAATCCCCTCAACAATATGACCATTCCAAAGGCAAGGTCAGTTGAGCTCTCAGGCGAGTCTGGCCAGAAGGCTCCAATCTGCACATATGAGGTAACCTTTATAACTATCGTTATGACTCTTGTCCGTAGCGCCTTACTTGGCAGGTCCCTACTCCGTCAAACTGGAGATATCGCCGGCATGCGATGTGTGACAACGAAGATCCCAATTAGGGAAGAAATTATTATCCCAGAGAGAACCGAAGTAGTATATGTTCCCATAATCGAGCGTCAGGAAAAAGCCATGATCGTAGGACGGTCCGTACTGGACACGCAGCATGGCTTAAAGGGATCTTCATTAGGCTTTCATTCAAGCTTTGATGGCCAGTCAGGTACCTGTCATTCAAGCAAAATAATGTGCCATCCGGCTTATATGCCTATCCGACCGATGCCAGCATCTGGACACAACGGAAGGAGAAGGGAGAAACGTTTAAGCCAGGATTGTTGCCTGCAAGCAACAGATCGCTGACTATAACCATTCTGGCACTTAAAAAAGGGGGAAGCTGGCAATAACTTCGATACTCAGGTAGCATTAAGCTCCTTAAAGGGACGAACCTTAATAGAAGTTGAAACACCGGCATATTCAAGAAGTATCATGTGTAATCATATATCATGTTTATCTCCAATAAAGAATGTTCTCCATTTTCCTCCATCTGATCCATTCTTCCTCATCCTCATAGAAGGTGTGCTTTCTTTTCTTTATTTGTCAGGTTTAAATGTATGTTTGCAGGATATCTATTCGGTTCATTCAACGAAACACCCTACTCATGATCTGAATAAATTCAATGAGAGTTAATAATGGCTACTTGTCATAATTCAATGTCTATTCTAAAGCCAAAGAATAACTATTTGCTCGTGCATCATTCTCCGGGCTCGAAGTTCATCCCGAGCGCACAAAAAGTCATCTTTATTAAATTTATCTAGAGTGACTAACTCACTCGCTAGGATCGATGTCTATTCCGAGCCTAAAAGGCGAGGAAACAACAAACGGATCAATCGCCTCCCTCAAAGTACGAAATCGCCAAATCTCCATAATGAGTTAAGGGCCATGTGCCTTCTCCATTCAGAAAAGCTCCCCAAAATTACGAAATCACCAATTCTCCACAATAAGCTGAAAGGCCATGAGCCTTCTCCATTAGGCAAAAGCTCCATTACTAAGTCGAAGTCCATCCCGAACATGAGAAAAGAAAAATCTCTGTACATAGGCCTCCTTCAAGAGAGTAACAAATCCCCGAGGGTAACTCTCCATCTGCGGATAACTCCCAAAGAGGACAATATGTGGTGCTTTACCACTGAGCTACGAAAGGTACCCGATTGGGAGTGAGAATGGAGTCTTGTCTCCCACCAGATGGTCGAAAAGATCATTGTCGAAAACAATCTTATTTAGCCGATCGGTTGATATGACAGTTGAAAATCAATAAAATCATCTATTACGATCGACACAATGAATTTGAGCAATAATTCACGCTCAATTGACAGATTTGATCCGATCGGATCAAGCACTCTCAATAAGTTATAACTCATAAATAACAGGGAAAGTATGCCCGCGTTTAGGAAGTATACTCCTTTACGCATTCTCCACGCCTGGATCTCCAAAGTCTAAAGTGATTAATAACTGTTATCCTTCATTGATGATTTTTTTATATAGATTACGACGCAAAGATAATACATGGAAAACGTTTGGGCATGCTAAACCAATGATGGCTTCTGTAATGGCCGATCAGGGAGTTTTATCTCCAATCATACGATCGAAATGATCATTCGCCACGAGCGACGTCTTTGATAGCCCAATGACTAATATGATAATTGAAATCGTCTATCTTGTTCGGCATAATAATCTTGAGCAATAATTTACGCTCGTCAAACAAGCTTTCTCCGACCGAATAAAAAATCATGATAAATGACGCCACTTATGTGCATTCAGGAAGTAATCTCCTCGTTTGAATTTTACGCAACGTCCATACTTAAAAACTCCATTGATAAATGTTATTCTCCGCTAACGATTTTTATGACAAATTATGCCTAAGTTGAAATCATGATGTAAAGGTCATGTAGGGAAAATGCCCTGACCAATTAAATATCACAAATATGAAAATTGTCCTTACAAAAATACTGTCATTACAAAAGGAGGAGAGATCAAATGTCTATATCCACGATCTCCACAATGATAGGAGGAACATCAAGGTCAGCCGCAGGCTGCGAAGATCCCAGAGCATCTGCAGGACTAGGGTTTGATGGTGCCGGAACAATTGCACCAGGATCGATCGCTTCTGATGAAGCAGCCGATAGCAACTCAGGACCGAGAAGGTTTTCATCCTCACTATCGTTGGAAGGAGGACCGGACAAGACTCCCGGATCCTCCATCCAGCTAAGATCGACTTTAGGAAAGCGTTGCTCGGCTGCGTAGATCAACCAAGTTAATAACCGCCCCTGCGCTTCTCCCAGCCGCTCCATCAACTCTTCCCTTTAGACAGCAAGATTGTCCTCCAGCTTTTTATCCCATCCTGCCTCCTTTTCAGCCAGGAGGATTTTCAGTGATTCATGCTCGGCCAACAGACGTTCATGCTCTTCTCTAATCTTTGAATAATCAGAAGAGGGACGTCTGCACTCCTCCTTCTGCCTGGTTGCCTCCTCTTTGAACTTTTGTATTAAAGCATTCTCGGCAGTCAGGCGAGCCACGTCCCCCTTAAGATGATCTACCTCTCTTTGTCGAGCTCGTATGACCTGTGAAAGACGAGTAGTCTCCTCCTTTAGCCTTTCAAACTCCAATCAAGTGCTAGAGGACTCCCTCCTCATAGCTTCACACTTATCCTCCGCCTCTCTCCTTGCCCGCTCGGAATCTTTGAATTTCACTTTGCAGAGGTTAGCCATGCTATGCAAGCGCAATCCCCTTTTTATTAACTAAAAAATAAAAAGGACGGAGGTAGAAGATACGATCGGTCTAAGAAATAACAGTCGGATGAAGTAAAATTAATAAAAGCAAAGATATGGAAAAAATACCCCCAGACTTTGTTGCTGAAAGAGGTTGCACTCCTGGGATAATGCATCAGGGTTTCCCATTGCCCTAAAATCGTCTTCTTGAAGCATGCCGCAGCACAAATAACTTGATATGGCCTTATTGTCAATAGACCAGCCGGGACCAAACCGGCTTTTTAAAACTTCTCCTAGTGAGGAAGCCTGGTCCTCAGCGATCCTTGCAACCACATTTGGCATGCCTCCTTTACTTCCAGCAGCAACTCTTGCATCTACTGCGGCTATCAACTCATTAACTTTCCTCCTAGCCACATCCTACACCGCTCCCTGGGTACCTTCGCCCATGACAGCCGTATCCGATCGAACTGATTTTCCCCCTTGGTGAGCTATTTGCTCCCTATCTGGGTCAGGCTTATTCCTGATAATCGAATGTGCTGAGGAATGACCCTCAGGTAACGGCTGGTCAGAATAAGGCCCTAAAAGGATCTGAGAAAGGCAGGTAGCAATCGCTGCATAGTTATCAGGCACAGCAGCAGGAGCATCGGCAACAGGAGTAGAAGCTTGAACTTTCGAAGAGGATACAAGCTTCCTCTTTTTATTCTTTCTTTCTTCTTTGGCAGCTCGATCAGCTTCGATCATCGCCTGGCCCGATCGGCCAACTGTTTGGCAATGTCATCCCCTTTCGCCATCACAACTACAACTGCATTATGGAAAAAGAAGATAAGTATTTCTCCAGTTAATGTGTTTTATAAATTTGGAATTTACGATTCTATGCACATGCACATATATGCTCCTCCTATGCTTTTACTACAGTGATCCTACTTCACATCAACAATAAGTATGGAGATTCAGGCTTGCAAGCAGAACTTCCATCATTAGGCCAACTGGCCGCTCAACTTTCCGAGTCTCTCTCATAAGTTTGCAGAAAATAGCATTTGTAAATTAATTAAAAGTCACTTCTGGAGGGGACGACCCCAAAAGTATCAGAGGAAAATTCCACCTCAGCACCCAAGACCCACTAATGTCGATTACCCGCTGGCTCGAAAAGCCATAATCTTGTAAAAGCTCAATGAAGACTCTCATCTATGGGTTAATGGTCATTCAAAACCGTTTCTTCAAAAAAAAAAAAAGAAGAAGAAAATAGAAGAAGAGAGGAGGCAAGTGTCGGTTACTTACCTGAACACTTTTGCAAAATCTCTGAAATTGCTAAAGGAATAAATCCCAAACTACTGAAATGGTAGAATCCACAAGGAAAATTCGGCAGAGCTTCGCTAAGAATAGAAGGAATGTGAGAAAAACTGCCATAAAGATGCGTATTTATAAGCAAAAAGATTCTAGAATACTCCAGCGACCATCCGTTGGATGATTGTCACGTGTCTCCAATTTCCTAAGGGCGGTTACAAAGAACGAAGCGGCACCTCCAACACGCGCGTTATCAATGAATATGTAACGGCCGCCCAATCAAAATCACATATACAAGACACGGCTCATCAAATTCAAAATTTCGTCAAAATATGGAAATTCTCCCGATCGAACTCCTCGAATGGGGGACAAGTGATAATCACCAGAAATGTATTCTCAAAGGTCTAATTAGCCCGGCCCAGATGGCATTTACGGCGGCCCAAAGACACGACATATAGATGAAAAAGTAGCACTGGAAAAGTGTGTCGTCCGACCGGACTGATGAAACAGCTCATCCCATCAGTCCACTGACACAAGCGAGCGTCCATAATTTTCACCCACTTCCTGTCACATCGCCGTTCACCCACTCTAATTGCCGGCTATCGCCCCCCAAGGCACTCAAGTGCCCCTCCAAAGATTTCCTATAAATAGCAAAAGCACAATAGCACCAGGTACCAAGTATCTGAAACTCCTTCTCCAAACTACCTTTATTTTAAAAGTCACCGACTTAAGCTTCGGAGTGCTAAAGTCCGGTTCCGACCGGGCCCTCCTTTTCTCTTGCAGGTTTGATCGATTAGACCAATCGGCCCCTCCTTCTAACGACTTCATCTTCTTGGGTAAAATTTTCGATCTCACGGTTGTTATCCTCTCTCTTTACAAGATAAAGCCATTTTGAGCTTTATCAACTATAATTATAATTTAATTTATTTTTATAGTAGTAAGGTTTAATTGAAGTGGAAAAAGATTTATATATACCTACATTAATCATGTAACAGAAAATTAATGATCAAATTGTATTTCATGCTTCATAGATAACATGAAATATTAAATATTAATTTCAAGACAAAAGAAAAAAAATGTTGTTGGATAAATTAAAGAAAGAAGATGGTATATAAATATGGCATGACCAATTTAAGATGCACATCCCAAACTGTATTTTCGCAGGACCCTTTGGTTTTGCTGACGCGTTGATGACTTGACTTTCGATATTGCATAATGTATAGTGTTATTTTATTTATATTTGTATAAAAATAAAAGAATAGAGAAATAGGAATGGTACGGCAAAACCAAAATCGGCACCTTAACAACAAAGAAGGAGAAAAAGAGGGGAATGCCAGCACATTTATGCATGGCGAACCATCACCCTGTTTTACACTTTTTCCCACTCCTGCAAGACACTTCAAGTTACTTCATATTATAGAATATTTTTCATTTTTTTAACCTCACCTAATCCTACCATCTAAATTATGCATGCATTATATACTATTGATGATGTACTCTTTTATAATTTTTATTTTAAAATTATTTGAAATGAATAGATTTTACCTTTATATTTTAAAAGTAAATAATTTCTGTCATTAAACTCATCAAAATGAACATATCATCATATTCCTAAAGTTAATGATATATTGTATTATGTGATCCGAGACAAATGTAACATTGCATTGTTTTGAATAGTTAGGGATAATTAAAAATAGATCAAAAGAATTTTAAAAGTAAAATTATTCTATTTCAAATAGTAAGGAGGTAAAATATCATATTTTTTTAATAAAGGGAATGGAAATCGTTTACCGCTGGAACGTCCTATCGGAGACAGTAAAACATCACATCTGTCCTTCTTTTGTACAAGTGTTTGACTACCTTTTGCGTGGCAATGAAAAGTATTTCACACTTGGATGAAAAGTGTTTTACTATTTATTTTATTTTAATTTTTTTTTTGGGTTTTTGAGCATGCAGAATTTGTTTCGTCAATTTTTTAACATTGGTTAAAGTTTGGCCACGATATGCCTCTTTCTAACATTCTATATCAACAGAACAGATTTCTTGCAATTCTTTTTTGACAATAGCATCTTAAAATTTTTATAAATTGAAATTTCTTCAATGTTCCAGAAGAGATGGAACTGCCACTTGTAATAATTCTGTCTTTGTAATTGTCAACTGTGATGTTAAATTTTTGGTAGATATAATTATGTAATATTGTGTAGATATGTAAATACTAATTCGTGAATTAAGACATCCCTCATTTTTTACCCGACTCCCAAGCTCATTATTTTCTCCATGTTAATAAATTCTTAACCACTGTCCTTTTGACCTAGTCCAATCCGCTCTTCTCATTGGAATTTAATTTATACTAAATTTTGTTAAACTAACATTTGAAGTGATTTTACATTTACCATTTTTTTAAATTATTCATCCGTAATTTCACACATTATTTTCTTCATTTTTTATACATATTTTCACACTTCAGTTTACGTGGTTAATGTTATCTTAAGTAAGTTTTGTTTTTAATTAATATTCACAAGATTAAAAAGGAGAACTTTCCCTGATCTCGAATTCTTTACCTATTCCCGGTTGGACTTGAACCCTATAACCAATTAAAATGTAAATTATTTTAAGTGGTTGGTATTATTCATCTTTTAGGAAAAAGCTTCTCAAAGTCATGCTAAATGCAATTGGCTTGACAGTGTAATTTTACCCAGCACATGAATTAAAAAAAATAAAATTCATACCACGACTTGTTAATTATATTAATTTAAAATTATTAATTTTTTCTATTCCCAACATATACTTGTATTCTTTACGCAGAGCATGTGAACATGAAATTGCAATTATAGCAGCACTACCTTCAAATATAAAATTAACCATGACAAAAAAAAATAGGAATATTATAAAATCCAAGCAGAATTGATTTCTCCGATGATAATTTATGTGTGAAAAGAATAGTGTCGTCAATCCGTACAACTGTCTCTGCATCTGCCCTCCTTCCTCTGTTCACTTTGCCTCATGCAAAAACCCGTATATAATATTTTTTTTTTATTTTTTATCTATTACTTTAATTAAAATTTAAATTTTATTTATTTATTATTTTTAAATTTTTAATATAATTTAATTTATTTTTTAATTTATTTTTTTTCAATAAAATCAAAATCAATCAAATTTTATAATTTAATCGTAATTACATAATTTAATATTATATTTAAATCTATTTATTATTTTTTAATTCTAATAAAAATAACAAAAATAATTGATAAAAAAGAACGAAAAAAGTAATAGATAATAATTTTATATATCAGATATACATAATAGGAATAATTTTATAAATAATTTTTTTTGAAAAATTATTTGAATTTTTGATGTATTTTTCAAACTATTTGAATTTTTTAGATTTTTCTCATTTTCGCTAATAATGTTAGCAAAAATAGCAGGTGAAGTCCACAGCATGAATTTTGGTATTTTTCTCTTTTTGGCTAAAAATGTCAACAAAAGTGGTAGGTGGGGCCACGGCAGAATTTAAGTAAATTAATCATCCCAATAATAATAAAAAAATAAAATATGTTTCAATTTTTATGATTTGATCTTAATTTTTTCCCGTCTAGAAAAAAAAATACGTAAAATTGGAATACAAACCACAGATGCTGAGTTTGCCCAACTTAATTTTCATCTATATTTCTAATCAAATAAAATCTAATAAAATTAATATCACTAAAATTTAAAAAACAACAGTGAATTAGATTAATTAATATGATTAATCAATTACTTTTTTTCAATTTATCAACTTGGAAGTTGCAATTGATGAGTTATTTTTTAATCTATTAATTCAATTAGAACTTGATTTAAAAAAAAATAGTCAACCTATATCTTGAATCAAGGAAATAATTGTCTTAATCTTATGAGATTACCGGCTAAGAAAAATAAGAGATTAAAAGAAAAAATAAATATACGAAGCAAGTTTGACTGTTGATAAATAGTTAAAATATTAATAAAAATATTTTATTTACTTAAATAAAAAATTGATAAGTTGAAAAAAAGTAATTGGTTAATCAGATTAATTAATCAAATTCACTTTTTTTTTTAATTTTATTGATATTAATTTTATTATATTTTATTTTATTAGGAATACGGATGGAGATTAAGTTGAGCAAACTCAACATATGTGGTTTGTGTTTCAATTTTATGTATTCTTTTCTCTATATGAAAAAAAATTAAGACCAGATCATAAAAATTGAGACATATTTTATTTTTTTTTAATTATTTTTGGGATGACTAATTTAATTAAATTTTGCTGTGTGCCCCACCTAACATTTTTGCTGATATTTTCAGCGAAAATGAGAAAGACATCAAAAACATTATTTATAAAAAAGGTCCCTACTTATATATTATAAAAAAAAATAAGAGATTAAAAGAAAAGACAAATATACGAAGCAAGCTTGACTGTTGATATATAGTTAAAATATCGATAAAAATATTTTATTTACTTAAATAAAAAAATTGATAAGTTGAAAAAAAATAATTGGTTAATCAGATTATTTTTTTATATTTTATTTGATTAGAAATATGGATGGAGATTAAGTTGGGCAAGCTCAACATCTGTGGTTTGTGTTTCAATTTTACGTATTCTTTTCTCTAGACGAGAAAATATTAAGATCAGATCATAAAAATTGAAATATATTTTATTTTTTTATTATTTTTGGGATTATTAATTTAATTAAATTTCGTCATGGATCTCACCTACCATTTTCGCTGACATTTTCAGCGAGAGAGACACCAAAATTCATGCCATAAGCTCCACCTTCCATTTTTGCTGACATTCCTAGCAAAAATAAGAAAAACCCTATAACTCCAAATAGTTTGTAAAACACACCCAAAACTTAAATAATTTCTCTAAAAATATTATTTATAAAATTGTCCCTACATAATATATTGAATATAAATCGTTAATTGAGAAATATTATTTTTATTTAATGGTTTATATTAATTAATACATAGTATATTTAATGTATTGAAAATATATAAGACGAATAATTATAAAAATAGGGCAAAACCATTTTCTTGATTTAAACAAAACCTAATATTTAAGTCGTACGTCAATTAACAATGAACATATAATATAATATATGTTTTTGATACCCTAGCACAAGAAGGCTGAGAGGACCTTTCGTAGTAAATAATTAATGTTGAATAATTATTTTAGGTAGCACATCACATGTTCTGGCCACACTCCTAATCTTTGTTTATTTTCAAATCTGTCATAAATCAAGGAATATGACAATGGTTTGAGTTATTGGAAGTTATTAGGAAATTTCTTTAGCTTATATTATGGGATTTTAGTAATTGCAAACCTACACCTTTAACAAGTTTTCTTCTTTTTTTTTTTTAGGGTTTTAACTAAGATTTGACATACTCATATAAATTTATCACTTCATTATTATCAAGTCTCATACTTCCTCGGTTCCAAAAAAATGATTCAGTTTTTTCAAACGTATTAAAATAAATTAGTTAATGTGGCTGAATTAATATTAAGAAAATATTCGTTTCTTAACATGTCCCTCTACATTAAATCGGGGCAAATTAATGAAGTTAGAAATGAAATAGCTAATATATATATATATATATATATATATATATATGCACGTTCAATCTAGACATATTATATATTTAACAAGTTAATTATTTATTTAAAAGTAAAATGGACTATAATTTAGCATAAATGAAAAAGAAAAGATCGACTATTTGTGTGTGTGTCTGAAACTAAAAAATAAATACGATAAACTTCTTTCGTGGAAACTTTAACTTATCCCTCTATGTCTTTGTTCATTTTCATTTTTCACAAAAATGAAGAAACTCATTTATTAATTTATATTTTTTTAATTTGCCTTTCTCAAAAAGAGACAATTTATACTCATGTTTTAAAATTGAACTAATATTTATTATATAAAGGGTAGTATAATTGAAAGTTAATTTATATTTAAATATAGCATATTTTTTAAGGTGAATTTTTATTTATGAATAGACCAAATGGAAAAGTACACACCTATTTATAAATGGAGGAGTAGAAAATTTAGATGAAAAATGTAAAATTGAAAAAACTAATTAATTATTCCTTGATTAGAAGATGAAGAAACCATAGAGTGTGAAAAGGAAAATTACTAGTTGTGTGAAAGCAGGAGAAATTGGACTAAAATGGAAACTTATATTTTGTTCTCCATAATTTGAAGAATGTCATTGCCACGTGATCACGTGCAGTAGACAACGTGGTTTCAAACTAAAGCTTCTCGACTTCCTTAATTACAATAACTACTAACCATGTCTAACTTTTTCAAAGTTTTATTTGTTATTTTTTTTATATACAATACACTCGATTTTAATTAGTTTACATCAAAATCAATGATTCACAAAAGTATTTTAATTATAAAAATATTTGCACCATTAATTTTAAACGGCATAAATATAGATAAAAATAAGAAACTTTTACTACAAACAATTCAACAATTAGCCAGAACCGTAACTACAAATAGAAAATAACAATGGTTCCGCGGTGACTTGAGCATCTCCTAAACTTTTTTTTTTTTTTCCTTTTTACGTATCTAAGATTGAATTGAATTTTACCAATGGTAGTAGCTGAGATAAAAGCTCATGCATACGAAATTATACTATTGTTTCCCTACCAATCGAAGACAGTAACTCTCACTATATATATCCAACTCATTCACATATATAATTTAAAGTCCCCACCTGAATTAAACTACTGAAGAATCATAATCGAAGGTACATTCTTCTATCTATTTATTTTATCAACCACACATTTGTATATTAAATGATAATGATAAAATTAGGAATGGTGGGTGTACTTCGAAATTTGGCTTCAACAATGTACCTCTCAATCTTAACTGGCACGCCGTACCCATAATCTTTTCGTACATCACAGATATCGAGGAAAGAAAAGCACAATAATTTAGTTTTATTTATGCATTAAAAAGGGCATCACTCGAAACTCTTCTCCCTTTGCTAGCTAGCAAAAATTGTAGGCCCTAGTTTGACTAAATCAGAGGCCTGAAAGGCCAGATAGCATTCCTACTGTACCATATTTTCTACCTTAACTCTTAAATTGAATTTTAAATAATACCGGTCGCTTAATTAACAATTAAAAAACAACAAGTATTATATATTGGAAAGGACTGTAAAGTTTATCTAATTGGCAAACGCCGCTCAACTACAACATTTTTTGCTATTAATTTTTTTTTATTGTGTTGTATTTGTTCTAATTTCAACAGATTAAGTGCACTAATACTATTTCTTTTTAGAATATATTGAGTCTCTGAAGTGTTATTTTTATTCAATGTATCAAAATAAATATTAACAGATGAAATGAAACAAAATAATAGTTTAGGGACTCAATTAAGAAAAAAAAACTCAGGGTCCTGAAGATGAATTTTTGTAATAATTAGAGGCATTTTTGTCATTTTCGCAGTGAATAAAAAGAGAAAAAAGGGCATGGGCAGGAAGGTGCGAAGAAGGGTATTGAAGTGTTGGAGGATGAAGAGGCAAGACCCAACTTTTTTCTGTTCTTGATAGATTTAGAGATAAAGTTGAAACTTCCAGGAAATTAAATCGTTTCATTTCATAATTTAAAAAGGGTATCTTTCACAACCACCATATCCATATATAGTAATGGCTAACGTAATATTATGTGTACATGTGTTTCTTAAAAATAAATATATAAAATAATTATTGACCTAAAACTTCCCTGTTTGAATTATGTTTCTGGATAGGCAGTGAAGCATTGAAATTGTCATGCCGACATTTAATCTAAAGATTATATATCAGGAAAGTCCATAATATATACAGCGTGGAGGGATGGATTTTTGTGGTAAGTACTTCTCATCAATAGTCTTCAGTTTCTGGATCAAACAGCTTCTGTCCATATGTATTATTCTTGGCTGTCGGTATTCAATTGTTTCGTTGAAGTTCCTGTATGCTATATTGCTTTCAGTAATTGCCAAATCATTAACCAATTTTTACTTTCGTTTTGGAACAAAGTGTTATAAGAGGGTGGAATTCTCTTGCCTCGTTTAGCTTTTAAGGTTGTTCGTAAATAAGGACTAGCAAAATTTATACCAGTTTGCTGAAATCGATAGCAAGGAATGATTCTTATTTATGTACACTGTCAACATGAATCCACAGCCAGTGTAAAACTGCATACTGTTGACAATTTTCCAACATATGCAAAATCAGCAGCCGCAAGTAAATCCAATCAAATACGTTTAAATGTCAAAATAGCTGCACAGATTGTTAGTGACATAAACAAAATTTTATGTTACATTAATGATTAATGATACAACCATAAATTTGATTCTACAACACTGCATTAGCAGTAACAGTGTAAAATTCATTTATTGTATTGACCAGCCTCAACCCTGTTAAGTTGGTTATGATGACGAGACTTGAGTAGCTGTACAATCGCCATTGATCTTTATTGCAACTCTCCCTTGATTTGCTAGGGGCTGCTAAATTCAAAATACATGAGAAATAAAACTATTATCACTAAAGCATGTCTATTGTATGATAACAAGGACACAAGTGCAGTTGATTCCTATAAGAGTCATTTTTCTCTTATGAGATTTGGTTCATATATCATACCAATGAAGGTCTTTCTATAATAACAGTTAGCTAGAGTAAGCTTACAATAAATCCAACTTAAGAAAAGTCTAATGTATAATGGATAATTACGTTCCATGTGAATCTTTAAGCTCCTACAACTACAAGGCAACAACAGGCTTAATAAAGGTGCACTAACAAGCTGTTTCAGAATCAAAGATTATTCTTTAAATAACAAAGTGTACAATTATATGCACAAATTTTGGTAAGAGCAACCAAAACCATATATGGCTACAAGATTAATTAGCATAATGAACACAAATGATATGATGCTTTGTACCAGTCAAAGGCAAATTAAGCATGAAATTTCCTCCACTATAGCTACCAAGAGAAACCATCTTATAATGAATAAGCTTCCTCAAAGGAGCTGAAAGAAATAATTACATGCTCATACACCTCAATTCCTTTTAAGAAAACCGTATCCTTCAAGAACTGCAAGATAAAATTAAGGAAGTGTGAAAAAGGATCGCATATTGAACCATGTAATATTAAGAAAAATAAAGATTGATCGGCAAACTCATCAAACCTCATTATGTTCATGCAATAAAATGGGAGTGTTCGTCATTGGTGAGAAACCCAAAGCAGGAATTCCCAATTGTCTTATGAAACGTGCATCAGTAGTCGAAGCCAGGATTTCAGGCTTTGCAAGTTTTCCTCCAGCTGCTGTGATAGCTTGCTTGAAAACCAGCCACCAGGGGTTGGAATCGTCCACTGCTGTAATTAATGGCCGTCCCTCGTAATCTCTTAATGGTCCCAGTTCAATTATCTGCCACACGCATAATCAGATAACATTCCATAGTGCACTCTTCAGTTGCGGGGACAGCAAAAAAGATAGATTATAACAGAAGTACTACGGAATTTTGCTGCAGTACCACATCACTCACTTCAAAATTTTCTGACTGATTCATTCAAGAACAAGCCACAATCAACAATACAATTAACACATTCATTAAGAAATGAAGAGGGTGGAAAGATGCATGATTCCATCTCTTTGGATAGATGGCTGGCAGGTAGTCAACAGTGACAGCCCATCAAAGGCTTGCCATCACCTAAGATGGAGAATTAATCATTTAAGCAAGATGCAAAATTTTGAAAGACAGAGCATTTGTTACGAAAGGCCATGAAATTTAAGCCTAAATTTATTTAGAGGTCACACTGGTCCACTAATATTTGTTAGTTTTTCTACACTATAGTCCTTAATCTCTTTCATTTCGCAAGTTGGGTATGTATTGCATTTTTTACAATATTCCTTACAATGTGGAATCTGCTCCATGGGAACCAAAACTTGGAAATAAATTTGCCGTTGGTGTAGACAATACGTATGTGGACCATAAATTTGAATTCCGTATAAGAAAGCAGATTGGTATGTTATTCTAAGTTGAGATTATCCCTGTAGGTGTAAAAAGGAAAATATAAATAAGCTGCTAATGTAAATTCATCGTCTGCATAAAGTTGCTTTTCTTGTTTAGGATGCAACAAAGATCACCGTATTACTGTTCATTGTATATCTTTCTTGTGAATTGATTTTTTCTTTTCTTTGCAACCACTTTCTTGTCTAGATTAATTAACGACTACATCACAAGAAGTCTAATCTTGAAAGAGATTCCTGAAATGAGGGAGGTATCCAGGTCAATAGAAAGCTCTTTTTGTTTAGTATATTCTTTTTCAATCAAATAAGATAAAAAATTTAATATTCACATAAGAGTTATGATATAATATCTTATATTTCCTATAGGCTAACAACACTTAAATGTTGGATGCCACGATAACTTACCTTTTGGAAGTATGCTAATATAAGTGTCACTTTTCAAAGAATCTCTTTTCTTTTAAGTCCTATAGCAGCTGCTTTTCGATGCAATTGTAGTTATTTATTTTGATTTCAATATGTAGAAAGTTTGAAGAAATCAAACCTTCAACTATGCAAGACCTTTGCTATATAATTTAATAACATGTATTGAGAAGAGTTCTAATTTTGCTATTGTTCCTTTTTTAAAATTTATTTTTTGATAGATTGTTTCTTTTTGTTACTTAATTTTTACCTTATATATTTTGGTTATCTAAAATTAATCTTGATGCTTAAATCATTACTTGTGCATTTTGACTTTGTTGAATTGCAGGATCTATAGCAGGGCTCAATAGGATCACAAAGTTGAACTTGATTTCCATATTGCTTCAATATGGCAACGTAGCACAAGGCAGCAATTTGGATACAAACTCAAAAGTCAAAGGATCTTAGTTAACAGAAATAGCTATTCAGTATTTTGAGTTTTGATTTATTGGTTAGTGCAAAGAGCTACTTAGCATTTGAAATTTTTTAAGGGATTATGTTCTAGTTATTGTAACGATTATATTTAAAAACTCTGTTATTTCTCTAAATTGATATATGAATATATATGATTTTCAAATTATTTGCATGGCAGTAAATGAATATTAGGGACAAGAATTATTGCTCATCCGTAAGACTTTTAAGGATCAGAGTTTTGGTCTCTGAAGACCCAAGTGACCAGTAAAATTCGGTCCCTAGGGACCAGAAATTTGGAAATTTGGTCTTTCAAGTTTGCTATGCATAAGATAAGGTCAAGCTGGATAGTTCCACAAAACCCGAGCAGAGAAAAAGGACCCTTAAAATTTAGTAGGAGCACCATGGCATCAACATAACCCTTAAATCTAGTAATAGCGAAGACCGTTGCTCCATTGAGAGAAACGAACAAACACCATAAAATCCACACAAGAAAGTTCCGACTTCTATATAAAAGATAACATACTTGTATGATAGTCTCATCCTAGAATGGTATTCCATAAAACTGAATCATGGAAGTAAATTTTCCACAGCATTACCTCATATGTCATGTTGCGCACAGCCGGTGCCCACTCTTCAGCAATTTTTCTCCTGAAAAGATCTGGATCAGTTGTAGGAGTCAGTCTAACATTAAACCCTGCCTCTGCCTCCGAAGGTTGCATATTCATCACAAATCCCTACACAAAAATCTCACTATCATCAACAAAATGACACTAAAACAGACAACAATTTGAAGAAAGTTCCAAACTTTACATTAAGAACTAAAACAAACAACAATCACTTACAGTTGGTGAAGCAATCCCAGCTTTCAAATAAACGGGATTAACAGAAACAACCTCCGAATGAGTCACTTTCCCAGCCTTCACAATATCAAATTGACTTTCCCTATACCTACTAATAACCTCTACACTATTCATCAAATTCTCCATCGCCCCATTATCATACATTTTCGATCCATGCCCAGGTTGTCCCTTTGCTCTAATTATCAAATTCCACGGCGACCTATCAGCATAGAAAACTCTAAACTCATCGTTCACCGAAGCCTGCCCTTCATCCATAGCAAACCCAACATTCAAGTCTCGAAATTCATTGGAATTAACAAACTTGCCAGCCCCATTAGTTCCGCCAATCTCCTCATCGGAAACATATGAAATATGGATAGTGCGAGTGGGGATAAAATTTTTAGCTTTCAAGTTACGGATGGCTTCTAAGTACTGAATAGCTATGCACTTGTCGTCTTGTGCACCGCGGGCAAAGATTTTTCCGTCGGGAGTGCGGACAGCGGCGAACGGCGGGTGGGTCCATTTGGTGGGTTCAGCGGGGACAGAATCGAGGTGGGAATTGAAAAGGATTGAAGGGAGAGATGGTTTAGAGCCTGACCAGGTGACGAGGAGAAGGGGCTTGTCAGGGACGAATTCAAAAGTTTGGGTTTTAAGACCGAGGGATTGCGCAATAGAAGAAAGGAAAGAGATGGGAGCAGTGTAGTTGGGATTGGGATGCGCAGTGTTGAATCTGAGATATTGTTGGAATCGAATGATTGGGGTTTCTTCTTCATGATAGGATGATTCCGATGTTGCCGATAAGAAAAGTAGAAGAGTGAGGAGTACGAGGGAGAGGAAGGAGCTGTAGCAGGTGGCCATGGAAAATCTGAGACTGGGAGAGTGAGCTTGTATGCAGAGCTACGGCTACTTAATTCATTGACGGAAATAGTACAAAACGGTTTTGGTAATCGTTTATGTGACATACTAAATTAGTCAAGCGAGAGGCCCAGGCTTTTTGGTAATCGTTTTTGTTTGGTAACTTTTTATTTATTTATTTATTATAAAGTATAAAAAATACTTTATTATATAAAAAATATATTGTTAATAACATCAAAGTGCGAGAGTATACTTATTTTTGTTATTTCTACTTTGGGTTTTTTTAAGCATATTTAATCTAATCAAATTGTAAGAAATTTGAAATCATGGCATTTTATTTTGTTTTTGTTGACTTCTGATAAAACAAATTAAAATGTGGAAATACTAATATTGAAGTTGTCGAGATATTAGTGGCTTTTATTAATTTTATTGAATTATTGAATGACCAAATTTAAAATTTACTCAATTCAACGGTGTCTTCCTAATGTATATAATCTACTAACCTGCTAAATTAACATTCTGACTAAATTGAGACAAAAATTGCCTTATTGATGAATGAAAAATATTTATTTAAACCAATTTCTTAAATAAATTTATATACTATGTTAATAAGAGAAAATCACATGCGATAATGTGAGTAGATGATTAATAATTTTATCTATTTCATTTTTTCTATTTTCTTGATTCTCTCCTAGTTGCACAATGCAGAGTCTAATACTTAAAATATCAGGGGCCTATTTGTAATTTAAACAATTGAGAATGTAGCTAATTTTCTATTTGACTAGAGTTGATTTCTACCATCCCTCCCTGCCTATTATGAAAAAATATACTCTATCGTTCCCATAAATATCGGGGCTTTTTTTTATTATTAATAATACATTTTATAAAACTATTTGGAATTTTTTTTTTTTTGTAAAAAAATTTGGGGATTGGTGTGCTTTCTATATTCTGCAAGACAATGTTGTGGATTTTAAACAATAGGGTCCACACATACAATGCAAATCGAAAGAGATGGAAATCATTTGATTCGATATCGCAAAGAGTTGTTGCGAAAATGGAGATTGTAGATTTTGGTTTGACAAAGGCACTAATTTCGCAACATAGTGTTGCGGCTTCAGGTTCGCAAAAATTTTTCTTCCACCCTGAAAATCATGAAACATGTTGAAAAATGTTTTAGAACCAACAATATAAACCCCTTGAAGTAGTGAATTTGTTGTATGAAACTTACAGTTGTTATAATGTATGAGAGAACAAAGAAAAAATTATATGCAAATATTAATGTCTTGTTATATGAAAAATAGTGATTGATAATTTTTATTGTCTTATTAACAGTATTTGATAAAATTTTTAGTTCAATATCTGTAATATTTTTCAATTAATTTTAATTTTTGTATATTAATATTAATTTAATTTTTTATATGAATTGATAAATTAGAGATATTAATTAAAGTATAAAATTATCAAAGAAAAAACGATGCATAAATATTAGTTTTAAAAAGGTATTATTTCAATTATAATATATTTATTTGTGATTTTGTGTTAAATAATTATTATAAATTAAAAATAAATATATTATATTATTATAATGTAATACTGTAAAATGCTTGTAATATAATATAATAAATTTTACTTTAAGAAAAGAGATATTTTTTAAAATAATAATTTAAAAAAAAATTAAAAAAGAAAGGCATGTCAAAAAATTATTTAAAAAAATAGAATGAATTTGAATGCTATAGCAATATTTTGCAAAATCAGATATGAAAACTAGTGACATATGAAAATGTATTAATTTAAAAATATTATAATTAATATCGTGCTAATTTATTTAAAATACAGTCATGTGGTTTAATAACAAAAGTGTATACTTTTAACTGTGCATGCACATATAACTCCCCGCCATGTCATGGGTATCGATCTTATGAACAATCTTATTTTTTTATATAGAAAATATATTAAAATATAATATATATGTTGAATACATATTTTAAATTTCAAACTGTGGTTTAATGACAAAATTGCACTTTACTGTCCCTTGGGCATGTGGATTCGAATCCTAATGCAACCATTTTCCTTTATTTTTTTTATATTTTCATTATTTTTCATGTTAGAATTTATAAGTAATTTTTTGCATTATTTTTTATATTTTAAATAATTAAAATATATAATTAATCTTTAATTATAATTTCAAATAAAATATAATATAATATAATATAATAAAATATTTTATATTATATTTATATTTTTGTAAAAAATTAATTATAAATTTTAATTAATGAAGTATGAAAATTAATGTAAAAAATTAATTTTAAAATATAACATGAAAAAATAAAATAAATAAATTATTTAATATTATATTTTTTTTATAAACAATTAATAATAAATTTTAATTGAGTAAAGTATGAAAAATAATGTAAAAAAATTATTTATAAATGTTTTTAAGTTGGTGTTGTGTCATATGTCACAAGGTTCGACATTTGATATGGCAAGTAGTTGCTGCAAGATTGGAATTCACCCTAGTTTCCTACATATTTTCTGAAACTCATTTTGTGATTAAAAAAAAGTATCTTAAGAAATGTCCATTAATAACATAAAAATGTTAAATAAAAGGAAATGTTCAAAATTAATTTCAACATAATATTTATTCTTATTAATTGATATGGTATATGGTGTACATATACTTAGTTTTAAGAGTTATGATGAGTAGTATTTCAAATGAAATCATCATCCAAAAATGGAATAATTTGTACAACTGTCGAACTGGAAATGACATAATAATAGTAGATTATATTATTAATATGAAGAAAAAATTATAAGAAATTATAATGAGAGTATATCTTATGACGAAAGCAAAGATGATAGAAATGCTTTACATGACAATACCAATATTTTATTTGAAGTCTATAATGAAAATTTAGAATAGTAAATGATAATTTTAGGAATTTCATAAAAAAAGGGAGACCCTTAATAAGAAGAGAAAAGAATCAATATGAGCTAGGTATGAGACATCTGACCGGATTTTAGACTTTAAGATCCTGTACGAAAGAGGCTCGCCTGATCGGATCCGGCATTAGCACTCCGATGCTAAAATTAGTAAGTTGTAGAGAATAACTAAAGAGAGTATAGTGAGAGAAGACATCGAGTTGTGTCAAATTTTAGAATGAACCTGTTATATATAATACTAGGGAATTTGAACAGAAGGCCTACTCTGGTGTAAATATGGGCTGGCATGGAGGTGACTGCCTGTAGGCATTGATTTGATAGAGGCATATGTCAAAGAATATCAGTGTGTTAGGGACGTGTCTTATCCAATCGAATTTTCTTGGTTCGTGTGTTATCAATTGACTGGCCTAATAAGGCCTAAGTGTCTTTTGGGCCTTCTTGAAGCCGATTTTTCTTAAGAAGCCCTTAATGGGCTGGGCCTAAGAATATTTGAGCATTATCATTAGTTTCTATTTGAACAGTTCGATCGATGGCGATCGAAGCGAGGGGTTTGTTTTATTCTGAAATGGCCACAATCTAAACTCAACCAAGAAATCTTTGATCGAAAATAGGGTCATCATCTGAGGCAATTGGGATTGTAAAATATCGATCGGGAAATAAGATCATCGGTTAAAGAGCCTGAGATTAAATATTTTGATCGAAAAGTAAGATTGTTAGTCGAAGAGATTGAGATTAAATACATCGATCAAAAATAACATTGATCAAAAAATAAGATTGTTGGTCGAGGAGATTGAGATTAAATACATTAATTGGAAATAACATCGATTGGAAAATAAGATCATCAATTGGTGAGACTGAGATTAAATACATCGATTGGTAATAACATCGATCGAGAAATAAGATCGTCAGTCGAGGAGACTGAGATTAAATACATCAATTGGGAAATACGATCGTTAGTCGAGAGACTGAAATTAAATACATCTATAAAAAATAATGTAGATTGATTGGGCTTTGTCATTTGCTGTAAACTTTGATTGCCATTTCAAATTTCTATATTTCCTGTAATTAATCTTATTATGAGAGTAATTAATTTATTCTGAGTCATTTTCTAACCTTATGTCCACTTTTCTTTAGAGATCATGAAGCCTATTTTTTGTTTTTTGTTTTTTCATGTTTTTGGTATCGAGCCGACTTATAAGATCTTGGTGAGCAATTATTGCTATAGTGAAAATTCACTTGGCTCGAGATCTAAGAAAACTCTCAGACGTTCCTTCCCTTGTGATAGACTCCCAATATATGTTTTTAAATCTATAAAACAGCATGTTAATTTTCATAGGGGAGAGCGATCTTACCTGAGGATGTCAATTTTTCATCTTATGGGCCCTTCTGCATTCCTTTGGTAGAGGCGAGGTCTATTTTGATGTCTTTATCTATTGTTATGTTTTGGCATGTTGGTGTTGTGATGATCATACCTTTTAGGTCTTAATGACCTTTGTGTTTTAGCAACCAATCACGGCTTTTACCATTTTTCTTTTTTTGGATTGCTTTCTAGCTCTCTCTGGCTCTTTAAAGCGAGTATCTTTTCGAGTAGTGCACTGTTATTATCAGTTCTTTGTAACTTTTATGCCTTTTTTTTATTGCTATACAATTGTGTTGCAATGCCATAGAGCTTTCCTATGCTTGTTATAACATCCTAAATTTTCATCTTTCATGCATGGTATGATGTAGAGCATGAATAATTATCTTAGGATAAAATTTGGAGTAATTGAAGTTATACAGGATAAGAAAATTAGAGAATGTGTAAAGGTTAAACGAGCTCAGACCAAGAAAATTTAAGGATGGATGACCTTACGGGTAGTTTGATCTAAAAGTAGTTTATGAAAGTAGATGTTAAACGAAATCTACTGGTATAATTTAAGAGAAAAATAAGCTTAGATCGATCCTTAAACGATACAGAAAAGTTTTTCCTCAGTATCGTAAAAAGGATTGATTAAAAGTTTGACCGAATTTGGAATTTGTGTACCAACCTTTCAAAAATTATTTCAATTGCATAAGTATGTTAGTAATAACCTAAATAAAATATTAAAAGTAAAAAATAAATATTCTTATAGTTTCGAGATTTTGGAATTTCGGACTGGCTATTCAAGCCATTGAAGCCAGAAGTATATCAAAATGATATTATAATTGGCCAAAATTTTAACCACATATTCCTAAACATCTTAGTGCATGTAGAGAAAAATTTTAGAGCATTCTGACATGGAAAACAAAAATTCAATATTTAGGATGCAAAATCGAGATTGAGTTAATTAAGGGATTTAATTCAGATAATTTAACCATTTAAAAATATAGAGGTCATTAAAGTAAGTCCATAATCAGGTTTGTGTAAGATTATGGTGAAAGGATGTGTAGAGATGGAGAAATGAGTGACAAGTGGCTTAATTTAAAGCTATTGGATTCAATAGTTAAATGGTGAATCATGGCCACTCCTTTTACACACTAAAAGACAAGGTGGAAGAGTGTAAAGAAATCTAAAAATCTCTTCAAATTTACAGAAATTTCCCCTTATTTCCTTTAAAAATTCGAACCTAGCTATAATCTTCTTCCTCCACCACTTTTTCTTAACATAAGCTCTTTATCTCTAATTCCAAAGCTCATCTTCCATCCTCACATGTAAAAAGATCTCTTATTTAACTTAGAGAAGGATTTGTAGCAAGGAGGAGTCAAGAAATTAATGAAATAAGGTAAGAGAAGTTAGATCTAATTTAGTGGTTTTATGAGTTTTAGTTGGAATTAATTAGAACATTTTATATGAGCATAAAGAGAAGGAATAGGAAAGTATTGTAACAGCTTTAATTTGCTTTAAATCAGCACTTAAACTTGTTAATTTTTCTCTTCTATATTCGACCAAAAGAATAAAGGTGAGAGGAAGGAGAAGGCAAGTAAGGCTAAGGTAAAAAGAAGTAGGAATATGAGCATTTCAAGCTAATTAGAGGTAAGTGGTTACAAACTACAACTTATTTCATTTAAATTATGAATTTTAGTATGAGATCTACATTATATAAGTAAGTAAAAATAAAGAATAATGTGAAATAAGTCAAGAGTATGTAATAGAATGATGAATTGATATGAAATAACCTTAGAATTAAGAAGGAAGTGATTTATAAGTAAGGAAAGAGGTATAGGCCAAATGGTATATTAGGTGGGATAATGGGGCATTTTGATGATAAGTGGTAAATTATTCATAAATTGAGTAATATTTCAAGGAATAAATATATTATGGTTGAATGGTTCCTTAAATAATATGTAATTATAATGATTAGTATGAAAAATATATTATGTAACTATATTAAATTGCATGTAATAGTGAAATAAATTAAGATAACATGATATAATATTAAATTAAGTCACTAGAAATTCAAATTAGTGAAGAAATCAAATAAAAAAGGGAATGAAATCAAAGAGGCATAATTGGATACCTTAGGGTGTCTTAATTTAATTGTCTTTTAATTGAGTATTTAATGATAATTAGGCAAATTAAAAAAATAAAGAATGCAATAATATTAATGAAAATGAAAAATGAGAAGGGTACCAAATTATGTAATAGTTACATAATGGTGAAAAGAAATGAAAATTGAGAATTTCTTTGTGAATTTGGCATATTTTATTATATTATGGCTTAAATTGGATATAAAACTATGTATGGTATGAAATTTGAGAACGAAATAATTTGGAAATGTGATACTGCTTATTGGTCGAATGGTGGTATATGTGGAATGGCTTTATTTAGTTAAATTCTTATGATGATAAACACATATGAGAAGAGTATATGATTAATAAGCTTATATGAATGCAAATGAAACATAAAGTGATTAATATGATACAATAAAAATAAATAATAGTGTAAACATATAATGTCATATGATAATTGATATTACCCTTAGTGAACAGTGGGTAATCCAGGATTTCAGGATAGAATGGCTAGCCATAGGGTCATATTCACCGCGATATTACTGTGAAAATATGATTATATTACTTAGCCAATTTATTATATTGGAACACTAGAGAATCGATATCGTACCCTGGCTGTGCGGTCACTCTCGTTTATGTGTATTGATGATATGAGTATTCTGAAGAATTGGTATCATACCCTAGCCATATGGTCACTTCAGTATATAAAGATGACTGAAGTTGTCATTTCGTTTATCCATTTCGAGGATTTTCACCGGTGACAACTAGGGGCAAAATTGTAATTTTACATGTAAACTAGGATAAAAGAGTAATTACCACAATTTAGATATCATAAATATGAATAAATAAGAAATAAAGTGAAAACATGAGATTAATAAGTCAAGTAAGGTAAAGTCATAATTATGTAAGAAAATAAGGATAAAAAAGTAAATTATGCATAAAAAAAGTGGTGTATGAAGTTAAAAGAGCATTAACGGTAATAGAGTAGGGGCAAAACGGTAATTGTATCACTAATATAGTGATTAAAGAAATTAAATTGATTGAATAGGTGAAAAGGGTAGAATTATAAATAAATATAAGTGCAAGGATCAAACAATAATTTGCCACCTTGAGATTCAAAGAATTAAAATGTAACTTATGCACTTAAGTTAAAAGTAAAAAAAAGTTAAACTGATCAAAATTTAGATAAATTTAGTCAAAATAAGATAAAAGTCAAATTCTAGGGACTGAAATGAAAATTTACCAATTAAATTGAAATTAGAAGTAAAAAGAAATCAATTTGATCAAAATTAAAGTTAATTAGTATAAAATAAAGCAAAAAGAAATTATAAAGACCAAATTGAACTTTTTCAATCAAAGTGAGAAAATAAGTGAGATTAATTAAGAAAATAAGTATAAAAAAAATTAAGTTAAAGCAAAAAAAAGTAAATAAAGTCAAATGTGATGAGCAAAAATTTAAGGGTTTAATTGTAATTTGTCATTCAAGCATAAATTATATAAAATAAATTAGTAAGAAGAGATTGAATATGAAATTAATTAAAGAAAAATGGCCGAAATTTAAATATAAATAATAGTGATTGTGAAGAAACTACAAGTTTAGGAGCCAAATGGTGAAATTTAGAAAATAAAATGACAACGAGAAGATAACTTCATAAATTTTTCTGTATAACGGAATACTAGAAAAAAATTTAAGTGTAAAGTAAAGAATAAAATAAAATAAAATAATTAAAGGTAAAATGGTCAATAGAGATTAAAATTTAAAGTTGGACTGAAAGGGACCAAAAAGAGAAATATAAGAAAATTTAGTACAAATAAAATAAATTTATAATTTGGTTAAAAGCTAAGAAAATGAAGGATAAAATTGAAATTATTGAGGACCAAAAAGAAATGGAATTAAATTTCTTGGTAAGAATTATTAAAAGCAAGAACTTGAATTAAAATAATAAATTTGGGAGAGAAGATAATAAAAGATCAATTGGATCGAAAATGAAAATAATTTAAAGGTTATCTAAAAAGCTAAAGGAAGATAAGGCAATACAAGAAAAGAAAGAGTTATAGAAAAATTTAGAAATTTAAAAACACTCAGGTATTAAACAATTAATGAGGGAAGAAATTTCATATGATTGTGGAAGTCAAATGTTATAATTAAAAATGTGCAATAGGACGAAATTATAATTTTACTTTGGAAGAAGTCAATAAAATAGCTATGTTAATGATTATATATGAATTAGTAAAAAGTTAAGTAAAAATATATTCGTATAAAGGTATTAAATGTGGATCCGTAACAATATTAAAGATCAAGTAACAAAAGGAAACAGAAAAAGAAAGAAAAAAATGTATGGGTATATAAGTAATATGAATGAAGTGGTATTACTAGTGATATAGCTATATATATACAATGAAATAAATAAGATAATAAATACAACCAAAAAATAGATAAATACAAATAAATTTATTTAGATAAAAATTTGTGTAGTTGTATCCACCACTAGGCAATATTATTGTTTAGCGTGCGGTTTGTTGACTGCACGCAGGAATAGGAAATTTACGGACGTGAAGAACGAAGATCGATAAGGAATGTACATAAAGACTGTTGGGATCGCATAAGTCGAGGCGGTTCAATTTGCATTTAGTGTCTGACATGTAATAATTATGGTTATTATTGTATAAGTAAATAATATTATTGCATGGGAATATTATGTGGATGAATGTATATTGATTCTGTATAGTATATGGAAATTATGAAAGAATGTAGGGTGTTACACTTGTTACGGGTCTTCTTCGAGCGTTGTTTTCGAGTAGGGGTCTTTTTCTTATGAAGATGACCTTAAGGTTGATCTATCTTTGGAGAAAATTTTTGTTCCATTGATTGTAAAAATCATTGAGACATATATAAGATGGGTTATGATTTGTGGATCATTTAGAGATTCATACTCTCCAATAAGGGAAAACACCACTCTACAGCGGTTTAATGCTTTCCTATTTGGTTAAGTCATTAAATGTGGGTTTTGGATGCATATTTCTTCCGATCGGGGAAAACTGATTGAGATCTTGATTGGTGATTCTAGTTTTTGCCTGTCGATGGTTTGGCTTGATTAATGCTATTGTATTTATTGTATCATTGATTGCAGCTGCTGAACTATTTTTTTAACTGCTTTGCTGGAGAGAGTGTTGAATAACTACCTTCTTCGAATTTTTGGCCACTTTGATTTTTGGGCTTTTATTCCGACAATTTATCCCTTTAACTTTTTATTTATTGGAGTTGCTATATGTTGTGTTATGAGAGCTCCTTTGCGAGGCAATTTTGTAAAAATTCCTATGAATAGTCATGTATTTTTCATACTATATGTGGACTTTGCTTTTCTCCTTTCTTCTTCTTATTCTTTATGGAGCCACCTGATTATTTTTTGGTTTTTCTTATCTTTTTGACTTGTCATTTTAGGAAGATGAATGAATCGCTAGATTTTTCTCTAGCATGGTATCACCTACCATAGCAAGTGATATAGCCTTTGTCCCTCGTTGCATTCTTCATCTTCTCCTTTAAAGTCGTGGTTGATCTTTTTTTATTTTTTTCGATTCTGATGTGCCACAAGTGGAAGATATTTGCAACACTTTGGGTTGAGGAAAAGTGTTCTTGTAGTGGCAAGCAATAGATGTAGGGATGTGTTTTCTTCTTAGTAGCATTTTACTTCGGATGCACCTTTGTAATTTTAATTATTGTTAGTAGCTTTATGTGATTCGATCAGACAATCTCGATAGCATATGTTAAAGTAGTTTACTTCAAATATCATTAAGTTGAATACCTAATCGGGAAAATGTCAATCAATATAATTTACATAGATAATGATTGTCAATTGAAATAGTCAAGATATAATTTTATTCATCGATCTTTCAATTAAGGATTATAATTAATTTTTGGCTATCTTCTGATTAGGGTTATATTTAGGATTGGGATATGCATCAATCAAAATAAAAGGTCCATTTTTGTGGGTGAGTCATTCATCATCCTTTGGTTGGGATTTTCTAATTATTCCATTTTGTAATCTATCCTTCATCATCACTTGATTCGGATATGTAATAACATAATTGACCTTGGAAAAAGTATAAATAGTCATAAAGATTCTTAACAGTATTATAGTTAAAGAACGCAAATCCATATAAAGGTTAAACTCTAATAAGTCATTAATGTTTAAAAGATACATTCCTTTAAGTATGAAAGACGCCCGTGCATATATATATGTATATAGATATGTTAGATAAAGTATATGGTTTATGAATGAATGGTTATACTTACAAATGTTTAAAGAGGAATTACTTATGTTATCATATAAACTTTATAACTATCTGTTAATGTGTTTAAGTGAGAAAGTTGAATGATAATATAGTAGCATGAGCATGTAATGATATGTAAATATTTTAATGACATGATATATGAATGTGTTTATAGTCACTTAATAAATTTCAATATATGAAACGATACATGATGGCTTAATTATTAGAGCCCATAAAATTGAATGAATATATATATATATATATATATATATATATATATATATGTATGTATGTATGTATGTATAGATGAATACTTGCTTTTATATATGTTCATAAAAATGAATTATAGACAAATAAGATATATATAGAGGAAGATAAAGAAGTTAAAATAAATAAATTAACCTGCCTGTGTCTATGTCTAGGTTGTGGATAGATGGGCATGCCTATAAGGGTACCTTGCAGCTGCTATATGTTCAACCCTATTTGGATTCTTATGATTCGAGCTCACGTAGGTTCCTATGATTCGAGCTCACGTAGGTCTCTATGATTCGAGCTCACGTAGGTCCTTATAATTCGACCCCGCTGACCGGTCAGACAGTACAATATATTTTGTACCTTCAAGTACTATAATATAGTATCACCCATTATCCACTTCTTTAGAAAGGTGCAGGCTTGTTACAAGAAATAAGAATAGCATCATAAAAAGCTATATAATAAAAATGTTATAATATTTATACAGCCAATAATACTTATAGAATTGTTTGACGATATCTTTAAAAATATGTATATAACTATATAAGTGTTTTAGCCTCACATGCAAGAAAAGTTTTTTTTGTAACTACATATTGTTTTGTTTCAGTTAAATTGAAATTAATGGATAAACTCTTGTGCTTATCTAATAATCCAATATTAATTATGCTGTGAATACCTATTCCCTATTGTTATAAGGTTGCATGCTTGATACTGAATAAGTAATGTATAAACTGTCTATAATTTAAAATTATAACATTCAATGACTAGATAGGACTTTAAACATATATATTTACAACTTAAATATGTAAGTGAACTAAATTATAAGAAAGAAACAAGCTATTATCCTAGCTTTTCAATATACCAGAATTAATATGTAAAGATAAAAGAATAGCAAGATAATAATTATAACATCAAGGTTACTAATAATATATATAGAATAGCAATAGTAGGATAACCTAAACATTTTTATATTACAAAAGCATATTAGTTGGAATAAATTCTTATAGAACTAATCAGTAGTATTATAAGGTTATCATTTATTAGTTGTTATTATCTTATTACCTGTTAAGTTGAATGCCCATATGTGTGCGTGTTATTGATGACTTCTGTGAGAAGTCATCTTCATGATTTTGCTTTGTTCCCCACTAAGCTAGTAAGCTTAGCACGGGTGTTTATCATGTAGGTAAAAGAAGATAGAATTCATTCTGAAGGGATAAATTCTGCTGTTGTAAGGCCAACCACTAGAGATAGGAAATGTTACAATATGGAATTGTATTATATGTTTTTATTTATTCTTGTAATTAGGGTCATTTATTAAATAAATCATAATGTAAAGAACAATGTAATGTATCTAGTAACCTTATTAAAATTGTTTCTCACTACATCATAGCATATGTATATGTATAGATAGTGTTAATCAATAGAATAATCACAAGAATAATTATCCTATGTAAGAAAATGTATAAGAAGGTAAATAGCATGGGGGTTTAGTATGGTCTTTACAGACTATCTACCTCACCTTTTATTAATAATGTTTTAATTTTAGATAACACAAGTTATTATGGAAAACTAGTTAAAAACAAACATCTTATTCAGAATATCATTCTAAAAGTACTAAATTCTCTGTTTAAGAACAATCAAATACCTAGCATGCAAATTCGATCTTAAATTCCTAAAGTTTGTTAAATCTCTTTTGAGAAACCTAACTCCAGCTTATTCTTAATTCAAATTCTTAAATCTAATCAATTTATGAATAAAAAATCCTTGTCTCAATTTTCAGAACACAATAATCCATCGGCATGAGTAAAATAGGTTAAAAACATGTATACCATTGATTAAAGACTAAATTAACATTCAATCATTTATTCAAAAAATTAAACATCAATCAAATCATAATCAAAGATAGAGTTTAGCATAGAAATTAGGAGATAACAAACTTGTATTAAAATTAAGCTCAATTCAAAGTCATTACAATAAAAAATGAGGGTTTAAGTTTCCCTCAGCAAAAGTATAGAATTACTAGCTATTCATGATTGAAACAAATGAAAAATTAAAATAATTAAATACCATACTTATAAAGCTTCAACTTGCTTTTGAAATCTTCAGGAATAATATAGGAAAGCTTGAAAAACCCTAAGGGAATTAAACTACATAAATTTAAAAAGAAGAGAAAACTAGGTCTAATTACGATGTAAAATTAACTATCTCCCCAAATTCTATCTTAGAATGCTTAAATACCCTAATCTCTGAGAATCTAGTTGTCACCCAACTACTTAAAACTTCCTTTATCATAGGTTTGCATAAAGAACTTGGTGGAGAAGATATGTTATCTCTACCAGGTTGAATGGAAAAGGTTGGAATCAAAGGGCACTCGATAGGGATGAGAGGATGTCCCTGACGAGCTGATTATTTTCTTCATAGAAAGGTGAGTGACTCGATAGGGATGACTTTTTATCCTTGTCGAATTGTTCTTTTCTACCTAGAATACAACAAGCACTCAATGGGGATGATTTCCTTTCCTGCCGAGTTGATTGCTACTTGAACAAAAGAGAGAATTGCCTTAAGCAACCCAGTGGAGAACTCCTTCATCACTGCCAGGTTAATTTGAACCTTTTTCAACATAAACAATGTAAAATCACACAAAACAAAGTTAAACATATTCAACTCAAAACATTAACACTTAAATCATAAAATCAAACATTTTAACTATAAAAACTATTAAACAAACCTAAAAACCAATTGAAAAACATAAATTTGAGATGTTCGATCCAATTTTAAACTTTAAAATGCTATAAAAGAGAGGCTCACTCAATTGGACCAGGTATTAACACTCCGATGCTTAAGTTAGTAAGATGGAAAGAATAACTAGAAAGAGTGTAGTGAGAGAAGACATCGAGTTGTGTCAACTTTTAGAATGAACCTACTATTTATAGTACTAGAGGACTTGAACAAAAGATCTACTCTAGTGTAGGTATGGGCTAGCATAGAGATGATTGCATGTAGGTGATGATTTAATGGAGGTGTATGTCATAGAGTATTGGTGTGTCGGGGATGTGTCTTGTTCGATTGGACTTCGTTGGTTCGTGTGTTATCAGTTGACTAGCTTAATAAGGCTTGAGTGTCTTTTAGGCCTTTTTGAAGCTAGGTTTTCTTAAAAAGCCCTTAATGGGCTAGGCCTAAGAATATATGGGCATTATCAGTAAGTATGTAATAAATATGAGCAATTAGTTATGATGTTTGTAAAAGATGTAATAAAAATTAGTGAAGACAATCTTTTAAATATTAGAGATACAATGCCAGATGAGTAAAAAATTTATTGTAAGTGATACAATAATAAATGACCTAAATATTATGTTCATTAGAACACAACAAAAAAATATGGGTATGTATCAATGAAAATGTAAACATATTTTATACGAATATTGTATAATATATAATTTAAGCATGTGCGATTATAATGTGTAATGATATTATGCAATTTAAGCATGTGCGATTATAATGTGTAATGATATTATGCAATTTAAGCATGTGTCATAATAATATGTAATAAATATTCGATATATTTTTTTATATAATTAGCGAAAATAATTATTATCCTAATATTGGTGATTTGTAGTGGCAATAATTATATTTTTTATTTATTATTCGTTGATTTACTATTGATAATTTTGGAAATTATATTATTGCTGTTGTAGTTATTTTATAATCCTAATGAGATAAATTATTATTTAGATATTAATTTTAGTTAGGCTTGGTTCATGGACACAACATATAACTATGAAAAATAAATTTAAAAATAATATAATTGTATCATGCCTTACAGATATTTTGAAGATGTCAGCGACTTTTATTTGCATACGATTGGATAAATAAGTTATGGCATTGAAGGATTTTAATATGATATATCAGGTCCAAATACTATTACAAAGAGATTGAGGCTTAGAAATAAGCTAATTTTTCTTAAATTGATACATAAAATTCATGTTAAATTTGATTTAGGTATGAATGATATTATTTCAAGAATTATATACAAGAGTCTAATGTATAACCTAGGATCATTATGTTGGATATTGGTAGATTTGGTAGATGACAATGACATAGAGACAAGTTATGAAAAATTAAGAGAATATGATGATTATACTTTAGTGGAATTAATTATTGTAATAGGTGAGAGGGGTATAAGAGCTAATGTACCAATGTATAGAACTGGTGATCAGGATAGAAATGATGCATTACATATGGAAAACATTGAGGCAACTCAATCATTCTTTGTAAATGATGTTGGTCCCAATCGGTTAAGGCATTCAATCAATGGGTAAGATATTGAAATTTTCTCTCAATTAATTTTTTATTAGTTTATTAAAGATAAAGTATAAAATATGGATCAAAGCTGAAAATAACGATCGATTAGCCACCAAGGAGATACCGATCCTACTCAGCCTAAGCAGTTTGTCAGTTGATGCGATGGTGACTTGCTTGTAAGAGAGGCAGGTGACAACTTACGATACGATTGTATGCTTTGGTCAGTTAGCCATGTGCCTAATGATAGTATGAGTCAGCTTAAGCATTTAGTTAGCTAAATGCCTAATGCTAGTTTGAGTTAGCCTAGGCGATCAGTTAGTCACATGCCTAATGCTAGTATAAGTCAGCCTAAGCGATTAATGAGCCATATGCGTAATGTTTGTATTAGTTTGTAAGGCTCCAAACTATATCTGGTAGGAATATAATGTGTTCATGGGTATATATAAAGTGAATAATAACGGTTATGTAAGTTGGTGATCGGTCCAGGATAAAACCAGTATTAATAAAATTTTTAGAAGGTAATTCAGTAATTTATTTAAGTTAAGATGAAAATTCATAATGATTATAATACATGGGTTAGTATGTAAATGAGATAAGATTTATATGCTAATAAATTATTAAAGAAATTTTAGGGGTTAAATTGTAAATAACTAAAGATTAAAAAGCTTGACCAATGGAGAGTTGACATTAATGTTTCTAGAAAGTTTAAAAGATAAGGATGTGATAAAAGAAGAGTGAGGGAGATCAGCCACTTTGGTTGGAAGAAAACTCAACTTCTCATTTAGTTTTCTTGTACTATTCATATAATAATGGTTATCTAAAGAACAACTAAGGAAGTTAGCAAGATCTAGTGCAATTTAACTAAACAATATAGGTTAATTTTTGCCTTTGTAGTGAGATTAACTTCCTCCTTATCTTTTCTTCATATAAAATCTTTTCATAGATATATATATTTTCTAAATGTGTTAGTAATTAAGCGTGTTAAGGGAAGGCCAAGAAAAGGTGTAAAATAAGAAAAAAGAGAAAAATAAGCTTTTAACAAGGTATTGTGATGCGTGTCGAACTTCGTAGGCCTCCGATTTGCTTTCGAAAGCTCATTTTTAGGGCTCAAGATTGGATCAAAGTCTGTTTAACTCGTAAAAGCCAGTCACTTAGTAATGGATAGGGATTCGGTCCAACACGTAATGCACTTGATTCTCCAAAAGGCCTGAGACAGTGCATTGGAGTATCCCTATCCATTTACTAACAACTAACTTACGAGGCATTTGCTGAGCATCACAAGACATAAATTTAGAAGTTGCCACCCAATAAAATATTGGAAAAGTAATTTTTTATTACCTTGTGATACCGAAATCAGCGAGAGTCCAGATTCCACTCCTATTTATACCCTTGGTTAATTGTTATACAAATAGGTTTAATGATTATTATGTTTTATCTCTTTTCTCACATAAGTTATCATGCATAAAAAAATAAAGTCGCATTCAAGCACGTTGGAAAACAATAAAACATGGCATGGAAAGCATTAAAGAATGTAAAAATAAAGTAAAGATAAAATCATACATAAAACGGCTAATTGATTGAGTTCTTTCAATGAGGACATTGATCTTCGCATGTATATTTACAAAAGGTAAGTATTTTGGGTGTATTTTCGAGTAAAATAGGGATAGTTGATCCCTTGCGGCTTTAGAAAAAAATCGAGTTAGTCAATTTTAAATAGAAAATCTTTTGTATTTATAAAGAGAAATTTCTTAATTTACACATTATTTTATGGGTAAAATCGTGATATTGGTCCCCTTTATTATAGAAAAATTCCAATTGTATAAAATTATTTAATGAGTTTTTATCGTATCGCTCGAAAAACCATTTATTTATGACAAAAAGGGCATTAAAATAATAAAAGATGACATGCATAAATTGGGCTATTAATTGAATTGGAAACATTGATTCCTTCATGCAGATTTATAAAATTTTTTTGTGTGATTTTTGGAGTAAAATAGGACATTGGTCCATTTTATGAGAAAAAAAATTCAATTAATTAGGTAGAAATATTTTAGGTGTTATTTTTAGTTAAAGTGTGTAAAAACTATTTTTTACTAATTATTACAGATAATTAAATAAAAGGCATGAAAAATATTATAGGCCCAAATAATTAATAAACAAGAAAATAAATTCTAAAACTACCATGTTTCGCCATATTCTCCGACCTGACTCGGAAGGGAGTTGTGCATATAAGAAAAATATGACAAGAAAAGATCATTAGTACATGATGATAACAATGATAATAAAAATAAAATAATAATATTAAAGACAATATTAAATAATAATAATAATTATAAATATTATCATTAAAACAATAAAAATATTAATAATAATAATATTTGCAATAATAAAATTAACACAAATTAATAATTTAAAAAACATAATAATAATGATAAAATAATTAATAATATTAAAAAATAATACTAACAAAATATCAATATTAGACATAATCATATTAATGCAACATTAACAATTATAACACAATAATAAAAATAATACTAATAATCATAAGAAAAATAAAAACAATTGTTGAAAGGATTTTGGGCAAAGCACAAAAAAAAAAAAAAAAAAAAAAAAAGGGAATGAGGCGAGAGTGCAGTGACGGATAGGAAAGTAAGTGTTACTGAAATTGTTAGCGATGCGAGTTTATTACTGTCGTCATAAACCTTGTCGTTAAAGGTCCGGTCCAAGCAAAATAAATAAAAAAGAAAACTCTTTAGCCACGTAAGAAATCACTCGTCGCTTACGTCGCTAAAGGGGCTGAAGAAATCACTCACGCACGAAAAATGGGAAAAATAAAAAAATGCTATTTGACCTAATTAAACTAAAAAAACATGCTATTCATACAAATACAAAAACCTTTATTAACACATCATTATAATATTAGTAAAAATGCATAATAAATTATATAAAAAATAACAAATAATTTAATTAAACTCATATATTCAACTAATTAACAAATTAATAATAAAATTAATTAATTAGCAAATAAAATAATATATTAAGCAAATTAAAAAATTAATATAATAAATAAATAATTAGCAAAATTCATATAATAACATGATTAATCTATTACGCAAATATACTAAATTAATTCACAAAACTAACAAATTAACATATTAACAAAATTGAAATTCAATAAACAAATTTAACAAAATTAGCCTAGATTTACAAAATTAATTAAGCAATAAACTAAAAAATATTATTTAATTAATTAATCAAAACCAAATATTTAAATATATGGATTTTAGTAGGGTGAGCCATTAATCGTTCAATTACATTCGGTTAACCAGTCCATTAATTTCGATATTTTGATTTGATTAACCAATATTTTTCGGTTAACCATTAAAATTTATAACATAAAATTAAAAAAATTAGGCAAAGTTCAATTAAATTTTAAATATGTAAAGTAATTTAAAATAAAAATCACAAAATAAATATAATTTAATAGCCAAAATTCATGTTCAACAAATTAATAACTAATATTATAAAATAGGTTTAATATTTGTTGGAAATTGACATGTATAATTTTAAGTCAAATAAAATTTTGAATAATATTAAATATTAAAATATAAACTCTAAAATATAAAAAAGTAATTAAATGCTATTATATATGTAATAAAAAATAACACATATAACAGTTAATCAATTACTATATATAAATATTACTATATAATTAAAGAAAATGATATAATATAAATTTAGTTTCAAGTATTATATAAATTTTATAGAAAAATATAAAAATTTAAGTTAAAAAACTAAAAATATATTTTGAAATATTATTTTATGTAAGTTTTAGAGAAAAATAGAAAAATGTAAATTTTAAAGTGTATATATATATATATATAAGAACCAGTTAATCATGGACTAACGATTAACCGATATCTAAAAATCTAAACTGTAACCAAACATTTAAAATATAAAAATTAAAAATCATAACTAATTTTATTGGATTGATTAACCGTAAAAATTAATTTGATTTTGAATTGATTTGCAATTAACCATATTTTTTATTTTTTTGCTCACCCCTAGGTTTTAAGGACTCAAGAATATTACATTTAGTGTTGGTTTGTCGAAAAATGAGGATTCGGTGCTCTGTGGCTTTTTCATGATTTTTGGTATTTTTTGAAATTTTTTTAAGTTAAAAATTTGTATTTTTCATGGGAGAAGAAGAAGAAGAAAGAAAGAAAATAAAAGGAAGAAGATGATTAAGAGGAGAGAGAAATGATTCATTTAATGGCTAAGTAACCCATTAAATATCCTAAATAGGATAGAGGTTGATTTAAGATTTTTTCCCACAAAATTTCCCTTATTTTCATATGTAAAATGCACTATAGAAGTGACTTACGAGCTCCACTCATAGACCTGGTCCATGAGTCAACATTGACTCACGAACCATTGACTAGCCTGTTGACTTTTACCTTTTGCCCTCATTTTTTAGTCGATTGACCTCTAATTTGAATTAATTTGCCATTTTTAGGCTTGAAGATGATATTTTTTCGACCAGGTGTATTCTAAAATTTTTTTTTCTTATGTCTTAGATTTTCAATGAATTAAAAATAACTCAATTTGAATTTATAGATTGGGATTTATGGTCAAAATATTGACAACTATTCCTAGAAAATTTTCAAGGATAGAATTGGTGTTCTGACTTTCAAAAATCACCGGAAGTAATGGATTCAAAATTAGATCATGGTAGCTTTAAAAATTCTTTGAAACATATGCACGGATAGAAAACCACACGCTAAATATTTTGTTTAGTGGTGTTCAAGCAATTTATTTTTTCATAAATAAAATATTTAACTAGAAAATAATTAAAGCTCATAAATTCTCAAATATAAATATCTTTATGCACATTCAATTGTAAAACCATAAAATAATAAATTTATTCTATAAAATTTAAACTTATATAACGTATATATTAGTTCATATTTTGCTAAACAAAAATTTAATCATTGCTTTAATTCAATAAATAATTAACTAATTATCCTCGATAAAAATTTCTTTATTTTTTCACTTAGCATGCATTATTTATTTTCTTTATTTGTCCTAAGTAAAATCCAGCAAAATTGCTCGAGCTTAATAAATTAAATTTAAATATGAGATCGAGTTCTCGGAATCATTCGGTCCATTTAATATTTTTTTTTCGTTATTGACATTCGTAATATATATATATATATATATATATATAGATTGAGCTCTCGGAGCCCTTCAGTCTAACACTTGAATTCATTACATTCACTAGAAAAGCTCGCAGAGTCATTCAATCCGGTAACCATATTAACATTCAGTACTGCTAAAATTCCCTAATTGATATGCCAACCTTATCCTATTACTCTAATTCTAGTATAGTTTTACTAAGGGCAAATATAGTTAAGTTCATGTTTCATTTTCCCATTTAATCCAGTCTCACTTTATAGCCTTTACTTGTGGTGACAATTATGCAGTAATTTGTCCAATTTATGCTATTCTTCAAGAGTTTAAAAAATAAGCCCATGCATACACATGTTTTAACCAAGGTATTTTAAAGCAACATTTATAAACAATTACTTTAAAATCATGATAAAACTCATTAATTAAAGTCAATTAAACATAACATATTATAAATTATTTAAATCATATATAAGACCAAGTTATGACCTAAAAGACTTAAATTCAATTTCGTGAATGTATTCCTTCAATTATACAATCTACATATTACTATATATATGGATTGTGGGTAGTTGTATGCAAGAAGGACTATGTGTGTGGATATTGTAGGCATATGAAAACCTATCGTATATGAGGTATGCATGTAATGAATGATATATAGACTACACTCTAGGTAGCTTAAGGGCTCGTCGATGGCATGGCTTGACTGCTATTTTCTTATAGGTATTCCTTTGGAGATCAATCTTCATGTTTTTTCTAATTTTGCCAATTTTTGAGCTTTCTATATTTGGAGAAGTCTGGGAGAGTGCTGGCTTCACTTCTTCTCCATACTTTGGCGCTTCATGATTAGTCATATAGGGCATAGTTTTGTGTTTGCCATTTTGATAGGGAGAATCATTGCCCCCTGCTTGAAGAATTGTGCACCTTTTACCCCCCGAAATGCTGCCTTAGGCCTTTAATGGTGAGCCACTTGTTTGAAAGGGGTCTCCTCGATTTTTTTTCTGATTAACAGTCTTTTATTTCTCCAGATGCCAATAGTATTTATTTGAAGGTAGTCATTCCCTTGTGGGTTTTCACATTACCTTTTCTCAATGGTGAATGCATCCCTTTAGGGTTTTATTTATCAATTCAATTAAGAAAAACAATGTATATATTTTAAGGATCTAATAGTTTACATAATATAAATAAAATGACAGTTTTGCGATTTAACCCATACAACTCAAATTAAGTAATTCATACTACTCATTTGACATCCAATTAGTTACTTAAAACATTGATTTTATAAAGTTTAAATCCATTCATCTAAAACCATAACTTACATGTTATATATTAATTAACAACTTTACAATTTAAGCCGTAACACCCTTATACCACCATGTTGTGCGTACGGTGATCAGATGTTAACACACTATGATAAGACAGTTACAATAACTATAGCAAACAGTATAGTAAATAATTTTTCTAAACATTAATCAATATCATACCAGTAACATTCAGTTGACAGTAACAATAACAACATTTGTATCATATTTTAGCTCTCATTAATGTGTTCCTTCCATTATGCACTAATAAAAAATATTTATTAATCCACTTAAGAAAAATAAAATGTGTTCTAAAGGTCTAACAAATGACATTACCCGTATAAATCATTTACTTTGCAATTTAACCTTTGAGATATATTAAATTATATATTACCACTCATTTAACATTTAAATTCAATATTTATAGCAATAATTTCATAAAATCTCATTTCATACATCAAAACCATAACTTGCAATATATATATTATTTAACAATTTTGTAATCTAACTCCTATATTTTAATTAAATCACCTTATTTTATTTCTTTAATAATCAATTAATAATTTACAGCTTTAATTCACAAGAAAATTCTACTCTACATACCATAAATCTTCACTAATGGGATTACATGAACACATACTAATTTGATGTCAATTTTCTTCAATTCCAACTTTCATAAACTTTAATTCATCATTTTCCTTTGCACTTCCTTTCCCTTCACACTCATCTCACTTTCTTTTTCTATATAACCCATAAATTTAACATAAATCTTCAACTAAAAATATGTAAATTTTGAAATTAAAGTAATTTTAATTGGTTATGTACTCTAATTTCTCAATTAACCCAACGAATAATTAAACCCCTAAAATTTCCCTAAACTCCTAAATATAAATTTCCTCCCTTCACCTCAAATTTCTACTATAATATGTTAATTAAAGAGGAAATAAAAATTACCTCATGAATAAAGGGGGAAATTGCAGCAAAGGGGGTGCAAATTAAGAGAAAACCGAAGCAACGAGGAAAGGGGTTGTTTTAAGGCAATGGAAAGGGAGAGAAAAAAAAAGAAAAAAAAACACCAGAGGAAGTTATTGGCAACAATGCAATGACTGGCGATTGGAGGTGAGGTAGCAAGGAGACGATGACTTGAGGAAAAGAAAGAAAAATAAAGAAAGAGGAAGAAAGGAAGAAGATAGAAGTGGAAGTCGTGTCTCTATGTAGAAGGCATAAAAAAGGAATTAAGAATCCAATAGCCAAAATAATGTAGTTTTGGCAAAAATTCATTTCGGTTTGGCAAACTTCTAGTTGATCCCTCCAACTAATCTGTTTCACAATTAAACCACTAATTCAAGTGCAATTAAACATATAAACTTCCTTTTTCTTTATTTTCTTATTACTTATTATTTTTATTTTTAGAACACTCATTTATTTTATATTTATTTTATTATCGAGTCTAGATAAAAATTGGATTTGATTGACTGTTATTAGGGTTCGGGGTGTACAATTCTTCCCTTCTAAAAAGAAATTTTCATCTTTGAAATTTACCTTTGTTAGATAAATCTCGGTAATTCTTTCTCATAGTTTTTTTCGGTTCCTATATGGCTTATTCCACTTTGTGATTTCTCCACAGTACATTTACTAGTGGTACCAATTTATTTCTCGGTTACTTTATTTCCCTTGCTAAAATTTGCATTTGTTGTTCTTCATAAGTCAAATTTGATTGCACCTCAAAATCTCCCAATGCCATAATATGTGATGGGTTATATCGGTATCTTCTCGACATCACTACATGAAAGACATTATAAATCCTTTCTAGCTTATATGGTAAACCTATCCTATAAGCCACTGGTCCCACATATTTAATAATTTCAAAAGGTCTAATAAATCTGGGAGCTAATTTATTCTTTTTACCAATCGAAGCACTTTTTTTCATGGAAAAAACTTTTGGAAATCCTTATCACCAACTGCATATTCAATGTTCTTTCTCTTCAAATTTGTATATGACTTTTGGCGATCAGAAGCAGCTTTTAATCTCTCTTTAATAATCTTTACTTTATTCTTAGTTCCCCTTATCAAGTCTAGACCCATAATTTTATTTTCTTTGAGTTGTGTCCAACATAAGGGCATCCTGCACTTTTTACTATAAAGAGCCTCATAAGGTGCCATTTGTATGCTAGCTTGGTAGCTGTTGTTGTATGCGAATTTAATCAATGGAAGATATTTATTCCAGCTTCCCGCAAAGTCAATGATACAGTTCCTGAGTATATCTTCCAATACTTAAATCACTCTTTCAGACTATTCATTTGTTTAAGGATGAAAAGCTGTACTAAAATTGCATATGGTATCCAAGGCCTTTTGTAATTTTTTTTCCAAAATGTTAAAGTAAAATTTTGACCTCGATCGAATATGATGGAAGATGGAACTCTATTTAGTCATACTATTTCATCGATGTGTAATTTTGCTAACTTTGAGAGTTGATAATCGATTCTGAAGGACAAAAAGTGAGCTGACTTGGTCAATTTATCCATAATCACCCATTTAACATTGTACCGCTTCTTAGTTTGAGGCAAACCAATCACAAAATTCATCATGTTCTAGTCCTATTTTCACTTGAGTATTGCTATTGGTTGAAGTAAATATGATGGAACTTGATGTTCTGCTTTGACTTATTGACATGTTAGACATTTAGAAATATATTCTGTAATGTCTCTTTTCATACCTGGCCACCAGTAATATATCCTTAAGTCTTGATACATTTTCATGCTTTTTGGATGCATAATAATTGCTATGAGCTTCCTTCATAATGTTTTGTTTCAGTTCATCAACATTAGGAACACAAATTATGTCTTTGAAGTATAAACAGCCATCCTTCTTGATTGCATACTTACTATCCTTCCCTTTTTGGATTTGTGTAATAATAACAACTAGCCTTTCATCTTGTGTTTGTGCTTCTTTAACTTGTTGCACCAAATTTTGTCTAGTTCTTAACTCAGCCATAAGGGCACCATCATTTGCTATAGATAATTTGGCATTTATAGCTCTTAAAGCTAAATAAGAATATTTAAATTTTTGTTCGAACATAACTTTACTATATAATAAATTTAATAGTTTATTTTGATTATTTCAGATATACCTAATAATGATTTTTTGCTAAAAGCATCGGCTACCATATTTGCTTTGCCAGGATTATAGTCGATAACACAATCATAGTCTTTAATCAACTCTATCTATCTTTTTTTAGCTCATATTCAATTCCTTTTGCATAGTTAAATATAGATATAAAATTTTTCTCTATATAGATAATGCATCTAAATCTTCAAAGCAAAAACTATGGCTGCTAACTCTAGATTATGAGTCGGGTAATTCCTTTCACGAGGCTTCAATTGTCTAAAAGCATAAGTAATTACCTTTCCATCTTGAATGAGTATATAGCCAAGTCCATTATACGAGGCATCACTATAGATTATGAAGTCTTTTTCAGGCACAGGTTGTGTAAGAATAGATGCTTCAGTCAACATGGTCTTTAGCTTCTCAAAGCTTTCCTAACATTTTTCAGTCCACACAAAGTTTGTATTATTTTAAAGCAACTTGGTCATAGGCACTGCAATAATAAAAAAACCCTTTGACAAACCTTCTATAATGCCTAACCAAACCTAAGAAGCTTCTAATTTCTATAACATTATTTGGTGGTTTTCATTCCAAAATTGGTTCTATCTTCTTTGGGTCAACTCTAATCCTATCAGCCGATATAACCTAACCAAAAAAAAAGAAACTTTATCAAGCTAGAATTCACATTTACTAAAATTGGTATAAATTTGCTTTTCCCTTAAAGTTTGTAGGGCGATCCTTAAATGCTCATCATGCTCTTCCAGATTCTCAAAATAAATCAAGATATCATCAATAAAGACAACAATAAATTGATCCAAGTAAGGGTGAAAAATATGATTCATAAGGTCCATAAATGCTACTGGGGTATTTGTGAGTCCAAAAGGCGCCACTAAAAATTCATGATGGCTATATCTAGTCCTAAAGGCTATCTTGGAAACATTTGCTTCCTTTACCCTTGGTTGGTAATACCTTGACTTCAAGTCAATTTTAGAGAAGATACTGGCACCTTTGAGTTGATCAAATAGGTAATCTATTCTAGGCAGTGGATATTTATTTTTCACAGTTACCTTATTTAACTGTCTATAATATATGCAAAGCTTAAGAGACCCATCTTTTTTCTTGATAAACAACACTATTACACCTCAAGGAGACATCCTAGGATATATAAAACCCTTTTAAAGAAGTTCTTACAACTAGATTTTCAATTCTTTAAGTTTTATAGGTGCCATCCAATATGGTGCAATGGCTATGGGTGCAGTACCAGGCAACAGATCAATGGAAAATTTTACTTCTCTTTCTGGCGGTAACCCTAGTAACTCATCAGAAAAACATCCTGGAAATCACATATAGTTGTTATATCTTGAATTTTAGGATTATCCTTCCTAGCTTCAAACACACAAGCCCAGTAAGCTACAAACCATTTTTTAACGAGCCTTTTTGCTGTTGTGGCTGATATAACATTTGAAAAAAAATTGACCTTTCACTAACAACTACGATCTCATCATTGTCAGTTGTCCTAAGGGTATTTCTTTTAAAATTACAATCTACCATCATATGATGTCTAAACGGCCAATCCATACCAAGAGTTATATCAAATTCTTTGAAAGGTAATTCAATCAAATCACCAAAAAATTCATAACCTTGTATTGTTTGAAGACAATTTTTATAGACCTTATTGATAACTACACTATACCTCAAAGGATTTGTGACTATAATATTATGCTCAAGAGTATCTATATACAACCTTTTATCATCAGAAAAATAGATAATATATATATGAATGGGTAGATCTTGAATTTATCAATGCATGAACAGAAGTATCAAAGATAGTAAAAGTATCCGCAATCACATTTGGGGCATCTTGGTCATCTCGGGCTTGTATAGAATATGTATGCAATGAAGTGCTGGTGTCAGGTCCATCAACTATCTCTGATGTGATCTTCTATCCACTAATACTAGAACTAATTCCTCTATCTCTACCTCTACATCTTGAAGCTTGAGGAATTGATCTCTCTGGTTGATCAGCTATTAAATACTATCTGCTAGAGCAATCTATGTAGAAATGCTTCATAAATCGACATCGAAGACATGCTCCCATCTTTCTTTTACACTGACCTCCATATCTTTTTCCATAGTGGTCGTATGGAGTAATCTCTTCCTGTCTTGTCCCTCCTGTAATGCTAGCCGTAGATGAAATCGATTATCCCAACCTATAAAATGATCTCTGGGTTTATCCTACCTAATAAGCAGGTGTTTGTGATGGAATAAGAACTTAGGAACTTGCCTCTTTCTGCCTTTTACTTGCTAATAAGGATGAACTAACATGTCTTTGACTTCTTTTTTACTGGATTATGTTTCTCCTTTTTTATTTTTCCATATTAGCCTTTTTAATTCTCAAGGATGCCTTTACTAAGTCTCCACAATTCCTAATTTATGGTGCAGCCAGAAGTTTCTTAATCTCTTGGTGGAGGCACACCTCAAATCTTTTAAACCAGTCAGCTATAATAGGAATGAATCGCTCTGCATAAGCTTTTAATCTATCAAACTCTTTTTCATACTCTTCTAATGTTCTAGGTCTCCATTTCAAATGGAGAAAAGCATCCCTCATCTCTTTCATATTAGCTTCTTTTATAGATTTATCCCAAAACTGAGATATAAAATACTCCCAATTAAGATCCTGTGGCATGGCAAACCTCTTTATGGATTCCCACTATTGGTACGCTAGCCTTTGAAAAAGACAATCCACACACTCCAATCTTTCTTCAAGTCCTCTTTTTCTTGATCAATCATAATTTAACATCTAGAGCATGACTGATGACTCCTTCTTAAAATCCTCCACGCCTAATTTCTTTACTTTTTCTAATGTAAGCCTATATGGTGGAAGGTGTGTTTGAGGCTGTAGCTGTACAGGAGGTGTAACAACCATTTACTATCTCATATATTTTATTATTGTTGCAAAAATCTCTACTGGATATAGCATTGGTTGGGAAGTAGGTGGTTGTACTGGCTATACTGGTTGCTCCCCCTTAGCCCTATCTATGTCACTAACTGAAGCGTGAATTTCTACTTTATCTTGATCAAGCATAATTTAACATCTAGAGTAGTGAATGATGACTCCTCCTTGAAATCCTCTATGCCTAATTTCTTTGTTTTTTTCCAGTGTAAACCTATATGGTGGAAGATGTGTTTGAGGCTGTAGTTGTATAGAAGGTGTAACATTCATTTGCTATCTCATATATTCCATCATTGTTGCAAAGAACTCTGTTGAATTTAGCATTGGCTGGGAAGCAAGTGGTGGTACTGGATGTGTTGGCTGCTCTCGCTCACCTCTATCCATGTCACTAGTTGAAGCATGACTTTTTATTTCTTCGATATCTCCTCTTGAGCTTGATTCCATTCTTTAATCTATAACAAACAAAAGTAGTGGATTTACATTAGAGTCACATCATATCCATATTTAACTTCCATTTGGCATGTACACAAATCCCTTTTCATTTTTTTTATTTTTTTTACTAGTCTTGAATCACCTAAATTGGGCTCTAATACCACTAAATATAATATCCTATATCCAGTCAGTTAAAAGACTTAAATACCGGATGTCACACCCAGACTTAGATTTCTTTAAAAGGGTCAATTACCAAATTATTTATTTAAAATCCTAATTTTTATTGCTTTTACAATTATTATTTATTTTATAAAAATTTTGGCAGAGTTTCCTCTAAAAATTCCCTAAACCCTCTATAAGAAAATCCTTAATACACTTCTTTTTTAATCTATCCTGCCATCAATCTCTATTCAAACTCAAATACAATATTTTGCTCTTCTTCCAAAATTCCAAAATTTAATCTCATTCCATTTAAAAACATAACACATTTAATATACCATTATTCTCATTTATAGTTATATAACCAATTTTAAAATAACTTAATTCACTATAATTACAATATATACATATACAAATATACATAAGATTTGTTCACCACGATTTGATATGCATGCCAAAATATTTAATAGATAATCAAAAGAAACAGAAATGTGCATCCACCTCTAAGCCTTTCACTTTTTGGTTCGTGACTCCAATTTTGATGTAGATCCATTTCCATTTTTTCCTTCAAAAATAATTTTTTAGAATTATTTCAAACCTACACGCGAAAAAATTCACACGCAAAGCATTTTGTTTAGTGGAGTTCAAGCAATTCTATTTTTCCAACAATATAAAATATTTAACTAAAACATGCATAGAATTTCACAAATATTTCTATTTATTTCCAAACATAAAAGCAATAAATCCATTATAGGGAATTTAAACTTTATAGCTCACGCATTTATTCATATTTTTCTAAATTAAGGTTCAATTAGTATTATAACTCAATGAATAACTAACTACTTTCAATTAAAAGTCTTAATTAATTTATTAATTCATTATTTATTTTATGTATTTTCCCAAAATAAAATACAGTGAAATAGAGTCAAGCTGGATAAACGAGATTTAAATACAAGATTGAGTTCTCAGAACCATTTGTTCCATTCAAATTTTCTCATTTATTGAAATTCATAATATTACCACTATATATATGCATATGTGGATCGAGCTCTTGGAGCTATTCGGTTTAAAACTAAAATTATTTACATTCATTGGAAGAGCTCTCAGAGCCATTCAATCCAATAATCATATTAAGATGCAGTATTGCTAAACTTTCCTAAAGGGTATGCCAACCTTATCCTATTACTCCAATTTCTATCTAATTTTACTAAGGACATATATAATAAATTTCATATTTTATTTCTCCATTAAATCAGTCGTATTTCAAACCTTTTAATTTATATAATTTATGATCTTTTCCAAAAGTTTAAAATAAATTCCTCACATAGCCACAAGTTCCAGCCAAGATATTTTAAAGCAAAAATTACTAACTTCTATCTTAGAATAATGCAAAGCTTATTAATCAAAACTAAATACACATAACATATAAAAAAAATCACTTGTATCATATTTCAGTTCTCATCAATGTGTTCCTTCTATTACACACTAATAACAAAATATTCATCAATCTACTTAAGCAAAATAAAATATGTTCAAAAGTTCTAACAAATGACATGACTTGTATAAATCGTTTACTTTGCAATTTAACCCTTAAGATATATTAAATTATATATTACCACTCATTTAACATTTAAATTAAATATTTATAACAATAATTACATAAAATCTCATTTCATTCATCAAAAATTATAACTTGCAGTATATATGTTATTTAACAATTTTGTAATATAACTCCTATATTTTAATTAAATCACCTTATTTTATTTCTTTGACACTTAATTAATAATTTAAAGCTTTAATTCACTAGAAAATCCTACTCTACATACCATAAATCTTCACTTACATAATACAAAATTTAAAGAAAAATAGGATTGCATGAACACATACCAATTTGATGTCAATTTTCTTTAATTTTGACTTTTATAAACTTCAATTCATCATTTACCTTGCAATTCCTTTCCCTTCACACTCATTTCACTTCCTTTTTCTACATAACCCATAAATTTAACATAAATCTTCAACTGAAAATATGTAAAATAAAAAATTAAAGTAATTTTAATTACTTATGTACTCTAATTTTTTAATTAAAACAAAGAACAATTAAACCCCTAATGTTTTTCAAAATTCTTAAATGTAAATTTCCTCCTTTCACCTCAAATTTCTATTATAATACATTAATTAAGGAGGAAATAAAACTTACCTCATGAATAAAAAGGGAAAATTACAACAAAAGGGGTAAAAATTGAGAGAGAATCGAAGCAAAGAGAAAAATGGTTGCTATTTTAAGGCAACAAAAATGAAGAGAAAGAAGAGGAAAAGAATGTCAAAAAGAGCTATTGGTGATGGCATGATAACCAGTGATGAAAGGCACAACAACAAGTAGACGACGGCATGAGGAAAAGAAAGAAAAAAAAAGAGCTTCAAGGAAAAAGAGAGAAGTTGAGGCCATTCTCCACTATAGAAAAAAGCAAAAAGGAGTTAAAAATCCATTTTCCAAAATGACGTAGTTTTGGTAAAAATTTATTTTGATTTGGTAAATTTCCATTTAATCCTTTTAACTAATCTATTTCATAATTAAACCCCTAATTTAAGTGAAATTAAACACATAAACTTCATTTTCCTCTATTTTCTTATTACTTATTATTTTTATTTTTAGAACACTCCTTTATTTTATATTTATTTTATTATCAAGTCTATACGAAAATTGAATTTGATTGATTATTATTCGGGTAACTAGGATTTTGGGTGTTACACCAACACTTTACTTTACACCTTTATACCTACACATGAAGAATATCCATACTGAGCAATGGCTCAATAGGGAGTAAACTAATACAATAAGCTTCTTGACAAAGTCTTCTACAATAACATAACATACCATTTGTCGTTGTATAATAAGAAATGCTAACATTACACTGAGACACTAACACTTTTTCGTAATTGTTCATTTACTTCATTCACTCATCACATAATTATTATTTTATAGCTTGAATCCTTATTAATGGTGAAAAATGGGACAAACACTAGATATTGGTGAGCAATATCAAACACTAGAGATATAAGCCGCGGGTCACTATAGATGCCAAAAGGTATTAATACAAGATATCATTCGGTGCCTACACTAGATACCTTTTGGTGCCAACACTAGCAGCTGCAATCAGTATCCTTTATAGGCATACCTATCTATCCACTACTATGTGAAATTCAAGCTCACAACAAGCTTTAATCGCTCAATAATATCATATTTGGATGCATTCAAAATAATAGTGTTATCACCTATCATAGTGCATGTAACAATAATATTCTATAATTCATACATAATTACACTTAAGATACACTTCCAAATGATTATCATTTATCATTTATCATTTATCATATAACATATAATACTATACGTAATTACCAATCATGTTCATTTTCATTCATTATTTATGCACATTCATGTGTTTGTGTTCTTATTATGTTAGGTTTGGCTTATAAATTTATTTCAATAATTTATTATGCTCTACATACATTTCATGCCATATATTATCCTTGTTTTTATGTTTATAAATATTCTAAATCTTTTTGAGAAAGTTTGGATAAATTTAGATGATAATTTGGGACCTAAAAATCACACATAAATTGTAATAAGAGAGGTATATAGCCAAGACAAATTAGTCTTAGTCATGTATAATGGTCTTAAATGATACAAAAGGATGTACACAGGGGAGAGACCAAATGGTCTCAGCCATGTGCACCACTCTACCCCAAGAATTCAGTAGATATATTTTTGAGTTTAATTTGTATATCATTTTAGACCTAGTAAATGATATTTTTCGGCAAAGTTTCTTCTACAAAGTTGTTGTCTTATATATCTGGTTTCCAAAATATTAAAAATCACTCTATTTTATTTTCTAAATCTCAAGATATTAATAAAATAGTACAACCTGCTCCCAGTGGTAGGGCAGCAGACATCACTCAATTTCAAGTTATATTGTGAAGACTTTAAAGGTAGAATTAGGTCTCGACTTCTTCTATAAAATTTTAGATTTATGCCTTATATTTCTTTTTCAATTAGAATCATTTTATTTAGACATCTATAGAAAGAGTTATACCCTTTAAACTAAAATTAGTTAAAGCGAATCTTAAACAAATTTTTACTATATCACTTTCTAAGTCACATATCATCATTTTCATACACTATAACATGACTCCTTAAATATAACATCAATTATAGGTCATATACAATACATTTATTAGCTTGAATCAATTTAAACACAGGATGTAGATACTGTGACCTAAGGTAACCTAGATTAGGATTACCCTGATAATAAGAAAATAACATATTACTGACAATAAGTTCAAATCTCGAAACTTCAATTGTGAATTTCTCACATTTTTTTCAAAGATTTCATGTTTTTTCTATATGTTTCCAAGCATTTTAACAAAATGTGCATAAAAACCTCATTTTAAACTTTTAGTGGTTGTAGACGGTGTCACCTGAGCCGTGCCCATCTGTGGGTTTCTCTCTCTTCTACACATGCCAAATAAGGGATATTTTAGGAAATTCTAGGTTTAGTGCTGAGGGATGATTGCCTCTCATTGAGGGATACGTATCCATAGCTTAAAATCTAGAATTCTCACATTTTTAAAATAAGAAAAGGATTTCTTTCGAATTTATTGGAGTTTTTTCTCCAGATTTAGGAGATTTTGAGTTGGAATCTAACTTAAACTCTTGTTTAGGTATAAAATCCAAAATCTAGGGTTTTGAGAGGGGAGAAATCAGTATTTTACAAAGGTAGCTTTTAGAGAAGAAAAAAAATTATTTCTTTCTCTCTCTAGGAGTTCATTGCTCTAAAATTATTCTTTGATCATAAAAACATAAAACACATGAATTTCATTATTTTTATAAGAAAGAAAGAACATGAAACAGAGCAAATACATGGACTACAAGAGTCACAGAGTCAAAATATCTTATGAGGATAATATTCTAGGCTCATTTTCACTTTTTCTCTCTATAATTTATTTTATATTATCAAATGGTTGTTTGATGTGAATTAAGATGTTTTAAATTTTGTATTTGAGTGATATGCGTAATGCCTCTCATTATACCCTAGGAGAATTTGCACTAATTAATTATTAAAATTTATGTTAAATTAAGTGTAAAAGCATAGAGAAGGACTTAATTGTAAAGTTAAAGGGTAAGTTTTGGGGTATTAGTAGAAATAATAGAAATTAAGGGACCAAATAGCAAGATTTACATTTATGTGACATTTGGGCCAATTAAATGAAAAAGAGAGGGAGATATTTTGGTGAAGGATGGCCGGCCAAACAAGGGTCTTTATTCTCCATCTTCATCTTCTCTCAACCTCTAAATTCTCTCTCTCAAATCCTCTCTGTAGAATTCTTAAGTTTTAGGCAAAAAGGAAGAAAGATTTACTTGGTTTTGTGATAAGGTAACTTTGTTTCTTCTTTATTGTGTTGTATTCATTGAATATCTTGATAGGTTTCATAGAAGTGTTTTATTTTATAGAAGGAGAAACAAGCAAGAAAAAGGAAAATGAGACTCTCTAAGGTTGAAGGGAGTTAAAGCTTAAACAAGGTATGGGAACTTAGGTTTTTATGTGTGTATGTTTGATGATTTATCATGGGAGAGATCTTGAATGCTTCTCTCATATGTTTTATGGTTGACTTTTTGCTCATATCTTGAGTTATAGGTATCCAAATGAGAAAATTTAAATTGATGTAGAAACTAGACATGTATATCTTGATTTTATTAGAAGAAACTGAGATATGATTTTCATTGCATGATAGTAAAAATCTGTGTTGAAATCTGGTTATAGTTGTTACTCGGTTCATATGAGCAATCAACATTTTTTCTTACATATCTGAAGATTTATAGGTCCTATTAAGATTATTTTTGGTGTTTTAGAAACTAGAAACATAGGCCTAAAACTTTTTAAAGATAGTGTTTTTAGAAAAATTTGTTTGGTATGTTGGAATTGAGGTGCAACTTGAGTTTGTAATGAACTTATAGGATTTTGAGCAATGAGCATTGAAGCTTTTGAACCGTCATGTTGTGTCACAAGCGCGACATCAAGGAATACTCTTTTAGGCAATTTATTACTGTCGTGAGCGCGATTAATACCGCAGGAGCGACAAGCGTCGCGAGCGCGACTATTGTCGTAAGCGCGACAATAAGCATTTGTTTCCTATATTTTTATTTACATTTCTCTTTTTCCATTATAATAAGCTACGCCCGAATGTATTACTTTAAAGATTGAACATGCATGCTATTGTATTACAATTGTTGATGCATATACATATATATATATATATATATATATATATATATATATATATATATATATATATATATATATATATATATATATATATATATATATATATATATATATTTTCACGTCATTGAACTAATATGCTATTGGATTAAAGTATACTATCCTGATTATAATGCATATTTATATGAGTGGTCTTTCTAGATGATTAGATGATAAATATGATAACTAAACCCTATAATCAATGCAATGATATATGAATTGAATAATGCCTGGACTAAAAGTTGGTTGTGGATAGATAGGCATGCCTATAGGGTTACAGTCGTAGCTGCTATAGTCTGAATCTTATGAGTCCACAGTTTGTCTCTAAATAAAACCACAGTTCTGACCTAAATGGGTCCACAGATTTAATACCTTCGGGTATTTACAGATTTGATACCTTAAGGTATCCATAGCACCCATTATCCATACCTACAAGAACTCAAACAGGCAAATTTATAAGATGAATAATATGCATGTACAATTTACCATATTTTATTTTATCATTTAATGAGATAGTTATTCCTTTCAATATGGCAATTTATTCACTTATTGTTATTTTATTTTTTTACAAAACATATGCACTTTATTTTATACTATTACTGCATGTTTGGTGATAACCACTGTGAGTGGTAATCAACATATTAGTTTGCTCCCCACAAAGCTTTATAGCTTAGCACGGGTGTTTATCCGTGTAGGTTCGCAGGGTAGACCTTTTGCCCAAGGACAAAGCCAACAATCTCCAAAGACAACATCAAATTAGGAAGGTTATCTTGATGTATGAGATTAATTTTTTATCTTTTTGGTTAGATAATGTTATATATTTTATATTTAAGTCTTGTAATTATTAAGTTATGTAAGTATTAACCAACAACATATTAAAATGTTAAACTTAATCTTGTATGATTGGTACCGCATATATGTATATATATACCTATATACATTGATAACAGAGGGCTTACAGGATTAATATATGTAATTAGTAACAGTAATCAGGATTATCTAGTATAGTTATTACATTTTTGGTATCAGAGCGCCTTGGTTTAGGCGGTTCTGGCCTATAGGAATTTCAAGATTCATAGATATAAAAAATTCTCATTGATGTTGGCTAATTGTGGCTGTCCCTGTGCTTTTTTTGATATAGTTAGAGATGGAAGGACAGCGTGAAGTGGTAGATGAATATGCTGAGAGCAATCTACCTGGAAAATCTAATCCTTCTCAGCCTGAATCTTCAGCATCCACTCAAGGTGGTGTAGCCACTACTGAACCTAGGGAAGCATTGTTGAAAATTTCCCATGACATGGCTCAGATTTTATAGCGGATGACTGCACCAAAGGCTCCAATTTTTGAGATCAGAAAACATGGTGCAGAAGAATTTCTAGGCTCTACTTGGGAAGAATATGAGAAAGCAGAGTTATGGCTTGAAAGGTTGGAGCGGGTATTTGCAGAAGTTCATTGCCCAGCTAATCAAAAGGTGACTTGTGTTGTGTCCTCACTTCAGGAAGCAGCCTATGACTGGTGGAAGTTAGTTCAGACACAACCTCAGCTACCTGATTCCCTCTCTTGGGAGTTCTTTGTAGCGAAGTTTAAAAAGAGGTATGTGACTGAAGCATATAAGGATGAAAGGTTAAAGCAGTTTTTGAATTTAAAGCAGAGAGGTATGTCAGTGGCTGAATATAAAGCAGAATTCAGTCGCTTGAGCAAATATGTACCAAAACCTATGCTGACTGGGACTTTCAAGTGTCGCCAGCTTGAAGACGGATTGAATGATTAGATCCAAAAGCATTTGATATGACCTATCTCTTTGCATCTTGTGGATTATCATCAGCTAGTTCAAGCAACTATCCAAGTAGAGAAAGAAGAAAATGTAAAAAGAGAAAGAGAACAAAGAAGAAAAACCTTTTCTCGGGGTGGTTCTTCATCAGGAAAAAGATCGAGAATGACTCCAGGAGAACAACCAATAGAGTCTAGTAATCGCTCTGTAACTAAAGGTGGACGACAGGGGACTTTTTCTTCAGCCAGACCTGGTAGAGGTACTGTATCAGGACAAGGCAGAGGTCAAGCTCCAGAATGTACCTATTGTTTTAGGCAACATTAGGGCACTTGTAGGATGCTTACGAGTGCTTGCTTCAGATGTGGCAGCTCAGACCATTTTATGGCAGATTGTCCCATGAAGCAGGAACAAGCCTTCAGTCAACAAAGTAATGGAGGAGCTTCTAATGCACCCTCTTCAGGTAGAGGTTGTGGTAGAGGCAGAGGTGGATCGGGCCAGTTTAGAGCACAGTCTAGGAATGTTTTTGAGACTGTGGATCGACCATTCGCTCCTACACCTCTTGTCATAGCTTACACTATGAAAGGTCATGAAGATATTGATGCTCCTAAGGTCATAGATGGTACATTTTCTCTCTTTGATATTAATGTGCATGTGCTTATAGACTCGGGATCTACACATTCATATATTTGTAATGGGGAGTTAGGTAGAAATGTATCTACTGTAGATCATTTGAACTATGATATATGTGTAATAAGTCCTTTGGGTCATAGTATATGTGTAAATGAAATTTATAGAAATTGCCCTATTAGAATTCAAACAAGAGGATTTCCAGTTGACTTAATTATTCTACCTTTTCATGAATTTGATGTAATCCTAGGTATGGATTAGTTGTCTAGATATCAAGCTAAAGTGAACTGTAAAGCTCAAACAGTAGTTGTTAAGGATGCTGGGGAAGAAGAGACCTTGATTCAGGGTATTAAGTCTAAACCTTTAACCAATGTTATCTCGGCTATAAAAGCGAAAAGATTCCTTAGAAAATGCTGTGAAGCATTCTTGGCTTTGGTTCTTGATTCTAAGAGGGAGACAGTTAATCTTCAAGATATTCCAGTGATCAATGAGTTTCCTGATGTTTTTCCTGAGGAACTTTCGGATTTGCCACCAGAGAGAGAAGTCGAGCTATCTATTGAAACTTTTCCTGGAACTGCTCCTATATCCAGAGCACCTTATAGAATGGCACCATCAGAATTAAAGGAGCTAAAGGTTTAGTTACAAGATTTTTTAGATAAAGGCTTCATCAAGCCTAGTGTGTCACCTTGGGGTGCACCAGTACTGTTTGTCAAGAAGAAAGATGGCACTTTGAGGATGTACATTAACTACAGACAGCTCAACAAAGTAACTGTGAAGAAGAAGTATCCTTTACCTCGGATCGATGATTTATTCGATCAGCTACAGGGTGCTGGAGTGTTTTCAAAAATTGATCTGAGATCGGGATACTATCAACTTCGAGTCAAGGATATCAATGTGTAGAAGACTGCTTTTAGAACTCGATATGGTCATGGATCTGATGAATAGGGTGTTCAGACCCTATTTAGACCAATTTGTTGTGGTGTTTATTGATGATATTTTGGTCTACTCTTACAATGAGGCAGAGCATGCAGAACATTTGAGAATAGTGTTGCAAACTTTGCCAGAACAACAGTTATATGCAAAGCTAAGTAAATGTGAGTTATGGCTTAAAGAAGTTTCTTTCCTTGGGCACGTGGTGTCTTCAAAAGGCATCAGGGTGGACCCTAAAAAGATTAAAGCTATTGTAAACTGGAAGCCACCTCGAAATGTGCCGGAGGTTCGAAGTTTCTTGGGTCTAGCTGGTTATTATAGAAGATTTGTAGAAGGCTTTTCAGTTATTGCCTCCCCGCTCACTAAGTTACTTCGAAAAGAAGATAGATTCGAATGGACAGATCGATGCCAAACAAGTTTTGAGTGGTTAAAGAAGATGTTAATGGAAGCTCCAGTTCTTATCCAGCCAGTAGAAGGTAAAGACTATGCTATGTATAGTGATGCATCAAAACATGGCTTGGGATGTGTGTTAATGCAGGAAGGTAATGTAGTGGCTTATGCATCAAGACAGTTAAAACCTCATAAACAGAATTATCTGACTTATGATTTGGAATTGCTGCAGTTGTGTTTGCTTTAAAGATATGGCGACATTACCTTTATGGTGAGAGGTGCAGAATTTATATAGATCATAAAAGTCTTAAATACTTGCTTACTCAGTGAGATCTCAATCTAAGACAACGCAGATGGCTAAAATTGTTTAAAGACTACGATTGTATAGTTGACTATCACCCAGGAAAGGCAAACATAGTGGCTGATGCATTGAGTCGAAAGATGATGGCAACCTTGTTATTACAAGATTATAAATGGAAGTTTGCATTTGATGGGGCTTTGTTAGCTCAATTGCGAGCTCGCCCTAATCTAAGGCAGGCAATAATAGATGCACAGGTAGGTGATAAAAAGCTACATCAATTGGCTCAATCAGTATATAAGGGAGGTCCAGTAGAATATTCAATTGGGGTTGATGGTGGTCTCTACCTTCGGAACCGTTTATGTGTGCCAGATGTTAAAGAATTAAAGAGAGGTTTGTTGCAAGAAGCCTATAACACTGTATTCACCAGGCATCCCGGTGGCAACAAAATGTATAGAGATCTAAAACAGTTTTACTAGTGGCCAGGAATGAAAAGAGATGTGATTGAGTATGTCTCCAAATGTTTGACGTGTCAGCAAGTAAAAGCAGAGCATCAATTTCCTTCAGGACTTTTGAATCCTCTTCCCATTCCTCAGTGGAAGTGGGATAATGTTACTATGGACTTTGTTACAGGTTTACCCACTACTCAGAAGAAACATGATGCGGTGTGGGTCATAGTAGACAGATTGACAAAGGTGGCTCATTTTATACCGGTCTGAACCAACTATTCGATTGACAAGTTAGCTGAGTTGTATATAGACCAGATTGTTAGATTGCATGGGGTGCCAATCTCAATTATTTCATATCGGGATTCGAGATTCACTTTCAGATTTTGGAAAAGTTTACAACAAGCCTTTGGCACAAAACTTCTCGTTAGTACTACCTTCTATCCTCAAACTGATGGGCAATCGGAAAGGATTATACAAGTGCTGAAGGATATGTTAAGAGGCTGTGTTTTAGATTTTCTCGGGAGTTGGGATAAATATGTGACTTTGATGGAATTTACGTATAACAACAATTATCAAACTAGTATTGGTATGCCACCTTATGAAGTACTTTATGGTCGGAAATGTAGAACTCCCTCCTGCTGGATAGAGTTAGCTGAAAGCAAATTGACAGGCCCTGACATTGTTAAAGATATGGAAGAAAAGATTCAACTTATTAAGCAAAGATTGAAAGAAGCCAGCAATAGACAGAAGTCGTATGCAGATTTGAAAAGAAAGGACATTGAATATCAAGTTGGCGACAAAGTGTTCTTGAAGGTGTCCCCATGGAGAAAAGTATTACAGTTCGAAAAGAAAGGGAAACTCGGTCCTAGGTTTATAGGTCCTTATAGAATTCTGGAACGGGTTGGACTGGTAGCATATCAATTGGATCTTCCAAGTGAATTATCAAAGTTACATGATGTTTTTCATGTTTCCATGCTCCGGCGATATTGATTTGATGAATCACATATTATACCAGTGCAAGATATCAGAGTCAGATCTGATTATACGTATGATGAAGAGCCTAAATAGATCCTGGCCAGAGAAGATAAACAGTTGAGGAACAAAAAAATCCCCCTAGTCAAAGTGTTATGGCAACATCATGGTGTACAAGAAGTGACTTGGGAACCTGAAGCAACTATGCAAGCTCAATACCTATAGCTCTTCAATACAGGTATGAATTTCAAGGACGAAATTCTTTTAAGGGGAGAGAGTTTTAAGGCCCTAATTATATCATAAGAGAATTTGCACTAACTAATTATTAGAATTTATGTTAAATTAAGTGTAAAAGCATAGAGAAGGACTTAATTGTAATGTTAAAGGGTAAGTTTTAGGGTATTAGTAGAAATAAAAGAAATTAAGGGACTAAATAGCAAGATTTACATTTATGTGACATTTGGGCCAATTAAATGAAAAAGAGAGGGAGATATTTTGGTGAAGGATGGCCGGCCAAAAAAGGGTCTTTATTCTCGATCCTCATCTTCTTTCAACCTCTAAATTCTCTCTCTCAAATCCTCTCTGTAGAATTCTTAAGTTTTGGGCAAAAAGGAAGAAAGATTTACTTGGTTTTGTGATAAGGTAACTTTGTTTCTTCTTTATTATGTTATATTCATTGAATATCTTGATGGGTTTCATAGAAGTGTCTTATTTTATAGAAGGAGAAACAAGCAAGAAGAAGGGAAAGGAGACTCTCCAAGGTTGAAGGGAGTTAGAGCTTAAACAAGGTATGGGAACTCAGGTTTTTATATGTGTATGTTTGATGCTTTGTCATGGGAGAGATCTTGAATGCTTCTCTCATATGTTTTATGGTTGACTTTAATCTTTGGAGTGGCTTAGAGATGAAAAATACAAGCTTTGTTGCAAGATATGTAAAAATCTATTTTAGGGATCAAATGATCAGTTTGTACTCTTTTGCTCATATATTGAGTTATAGGTATCCAAATGAGGAAATTCCAATTGATATAGAAACTAGACATGTATATATTGATTTTATTAGAAGAAACCAAGATCTGATTTTCACTGCATGATAGTGAAAATCTGTGTTGAAATTTGGTTATAGTTGTCACTCGGTTTATATAAGCAGTCTACGGTTTTTCTTACATATCTAAAGATTTACAGGTCCTATTGAGATGATTTTTGGTGTTTTGGAAACTAAAAACATAGGCCTAAAACTTTTTAGAAGATAGTGTTTTCAGAAAAAGTCATATGGTATGTTGGAATTGAGATGCAACTTGAGTTTGTAATGAACTTACAGGATTTTGAGCAATGAGCGTTGAAGCTTTTGAACCGTCGCGTTGTGTCGCGAGCGCAACATCAAGGAATACACTTTTAGGCAATTGCTTGCTGTCACGAGCACAATTAATACCGCGGACGATACAAGCGTCGTGAGCACGACTATTACCGTGAGCGCGACAATAAGCATTTGTTTTCTATATTCTTATTTACATTTCTCCTTTTCCATTATAATAAGCTACGCCTGAATGTATTACTTTAAAGATTGAACAGGTATGCTATTGTATTACAATTGTTGATGCATATACATGCTTTCCTATGAATAGTTCCTATGTTTATATATATATATATATATATATATATATATATATTCACCTCATTGAAGTAATATGTTATTGGATTAAAGTATACTATCCTGATTATAATTCATATTTATATGAGTGGTCTTTCTAGATGATAAATATGATAACTAAACCCTAGAATCAATACAATGATATATGAATTGAATAATGCCTGGACTAAAAGTTGGTTTTGGATAGATAGGCATGCCTATAGGGTTACAGTCGCAGCTGCTATAGTCTGACTCTTATGAGTCCACAGTTTGTCTCTAAATGAGACCATAGTTCTGACCCAAATGGATCCACAGATTTAATACCTTCGGGTATTTACAGATTTGATACCTTAAGGTATCCATAACACCCGTTATCCACACCTACAGGAACTCAAACAGGCAAATTTATAAGATGAATAATATGCATGTATAGTTTACCATCTTTTATTTTATCATTTAATGAGATAGTTATTCCTTCCAATATTGCAATTTATTCACTTATTGTTATTTTATTTTTTTACAAAACATATGCACTTTATTTTATACTATTACTGTATGTTTGGTGATAACCACTGTGAGTTGTAATTAACATATTAGTTTGCTCTCCACTAAGCTTTATAGCTTAGCATGGGTGTTTATCCATGTAGGTTGGCAAGATAGACCTTTTGCACAAGGACAAAGCCAACAATCTCCAAAGTCAACATCAAATTAGGAAGGTTATCTTGATGTATGAGATTAATTTTTTATCTTTTTGGTTAGATAATGTTATATATTTTATATTTAAGTCTTGTAATTATTAAGTTATGTAAGTATTAACCAACAGCATATTAAAGTGTTAAACTTAATCTTGTATGATTGGTACCGCATGTATGTATATGTATACCTATATGCATCGATAACAGAGAGCTTACAGGATTAATATATGTAATTAGTAACGGCAATCAGGATTATCTAGTACTGTCATTACAATATGCATGTTTGATCGAGATATGATTAGAACTTGGATTCCAAAGTGTGTTAGAGGTATAATTAAGCCTTAGGTTCCTCCATTATTGTGTTATCTTGAAGTTTTCTTTTGATTTTTTTTAATTATATAAGAATGTCATTTTAATATATTTTATGCATTATTTGTCATTTTAAATTGGTTTTGACATGATTTAAGACACTATAAATGCAAGTTTAGGGCTAGAAATTTATTTTGCATGATTTATTGCATTTTTGCCATGAATTTCTGCAGTTTGGTTCTATCGAGAGGTGACAATTGGGCATTTTTAAAGTATTCTCATGCATTTACGTATCTTTCATGCAATTTATTCATTTTGTACCATGTTTGTGCACTGTTTAATATGATTTTGATTCTGTATGATGAGATTTTGTACTTTAGTTTATTATATTTATGTAAAATGAATCTGTAATTATTTTTATCATATTTTTTAGAATACTAACTAATTTTCTATTTTGGTGCGATTTTTTTTATATTTGATACCTTAGTTATAGAGTGATTTTATGTGGCTTTTTTGCACGAGAAGTCATGCCTTATGTTGATCCACCATACGTAATCCATCTAGTTATTTTAATTAAGTATCTCCTTTTATTATTTGATTTTTGTTTCAATTTTATTAAGTTATTATTTTTCAGTAGTTTATGTTTTTTTGATGTATTATTATTTCGGGGATGTAATAGTTAGTAAAAAAAGTTTTTGTGCAAGTTAAAAAGGAAAAAGCATTTAAAATATTTTTTATTAAAGTAATTGAATTTTCTTTAAAGCATGGACCAATATCCAAAATTTTCACCCAAAATCCACACTATAAAATAAAAAGATTTTTGTAAAATATGTATGAGGGAATCAATGTTCCCAATCTTAAACGAATACCCTAATTTATGTATGCATATTTTTTTCTATTGTTATTATCATTGGATGATTTACCTATGTAATAATTAAGTAGGTTTATTTTTACTATTTTTTATCGCTTTGCTTATATGAATGAGGCATTTACTTAATTATTTTGCATCATGTGGGAAAGAAAAGTGGATCTATACCTAAAACCCAATTATAAAATAATACCTAACCAAGATTCCTAATAAGAGTGATATCCTGAATACCAATCTCTATTTAGGCATCAAAAGATCGAGATTCATTTTGCAACATTTTGTTGGGTGGTGACTCTATTACATCTACCTTTTTAAGCAAATTAGTAAATGCCTTCATAGATTGACTATCAACAATAATTTGGGATTGACCTTTTTTTTATTGTGAAGTAGCCAATTTATGAGTAAAGTGAGCCTCATCCAATCTTGGATCCTAAAAGTGGGCCTCCGAGAGTAAACCCAAAATCAAGAGACAACTTCAGTACATGTCACAGTGGTGACTCCATTGGCGACCAAAGAGACCTTGCTCCTAAAAGTTTCTTGGTTAAGTTTTTTTATAATTGGGTTTTATCAATTAATCCTTTCTCCTTTCTAAACTGCATTCCTTGCATATATATTAAAGCCTTAAAATTAAGTTAGATATTCCTTTTTAGCCCCGATGCTATCTTGAAGCATACTCTATGTTCACTCAATGTAGGAGATGTCAAGGAAACCTATCAGCCCAAGTCTAGTATCGAATGGTACATAAAATGGCGATCTTTCGATCGTTACGCTTGTGATGAGCTAGACCTATTGGCGAGGACCATGCTTTGGTAGCCCTAAAGTTTTATCACCCTTAACTTAAGCCTATGTAATGACAATAGCAACTTTCCTTTGGTTGTTTAACCATAGAAATATTTTGCTTGCTATGTGGACCTTTATATATTGACCAAACTCAAATAAATTAAGAGAGTACTAGTCAATGGCTGCCATGCCCCGATAGGCCTAACCCGATTTATATGAGTTAGCCAAAATATATGATGGTCGAAGCCTATACGTCTGTGTTTTCAATTAAAGAGGTTATACTATCAATTTTTCACCGTGCACCATATACATTCATTGGGTATCCTATTGACCTATAGGCTAAGCCTATCTAGGAAAGAGACCACATGACCATCCGTATGTGAGCAATAAGGTTGAAAGGCTATTGTTATGCTTATGTGTGGTTATGATTAACTCCTAACAAAATCATGCATTGTATTCATTCATCATGTATACGACATGCTTATACATCATTCACTATGCATCACTCCTAACCTCTAATTTTTGTAGCCATCATAAACTCATCTAGGTGGTCTAGAAGGTCAGATGGGTGCTTGGTTCAAAGATCTATATATAGTCTATTGAGAACCAATTTGGGTTTAAATTTGGATTTAGAGATTAGTTCTGAGTTAGGTTTAAGCTGATTATTAGAAAGTAGCCAAGAAATCTATCTAGATATAGAAACCAAGGGATTGAATAAGATCAAAAAGGGAAGTGAGACTGTGAGAGTGACTAATGACATCACTGTAAGGTTTTTATCCCCGAGGGAAAAGCCAACTGTTACTCTTACTGTGTCCTCTACAGTAAGGGATGATTTAGATCGGAGGTTTTAGGATTTTGAAGAAAGGCTTATGGCCATGATTGGAGGGATGGTGGCCTCTATAGCACCTAATGTCAGAAATTTGCTTATAACACTTGCTCATAAGACAACAGAGCTAACGCATGTTGGGAACACTATTGCAGCTAATGCTACTATGCTTCAAGACCTACCTAGGAAGGAAATAAGGTATGACCTTGAGGATGACTTTATAGAAGAGGAGGATGAAGACCATACCCCTCTAGTGATGAATATAAGGATTAAAGATCCTAGTGTTGAGGATCTGACTTTCAAGAAAATGGAGGAAAAGATTGAAGCCATGTCTGGTTTACTGTCTACTGGTAGGGAAATAAACCTTGAAGGTAGAGATTTGGATAGAGATAAGCCATTGCCTCAAAGGTTCAAAATGCTTAATCTGCCAAGGTTTGATAGCACCTCAGACCCTACGACATATATCAAACAATACACATTGATTATGAAAGGGACTACCTTGTCTAAGAAATAGAAAGTGGGATAATTTTGCTTGAGCTTGACTAGACTTGCAACAAATTGGTATCACATATTAGATAGGCAAACTAAAAAGGATTGGGATATGTTGATTGAAGAATTTCTTAAACAGTATGACTACAACACTAGGATGGAGGTCACTTTGAAGGACCTTAAGTTACTTCATCAGAAGCATGATGAATCTTTTCACAAGTACCTCACCAGGTAGAGGAATAGGGTGATAGAGATAAAGAGAAAGCCAAACATAGCTGATTAGATTAAGTTATTCATAAAAAATACAAGCTCGTATCTCAAGGATGGTTTTAAAATGAATGGTCTAAAGGACCAGGAGTCATTGAAGGATATAGCTATAGATCCTACAGGAGAGTATCTAGCTAGAAGGGTGAATAGTGAGAATACCAGGATGAATTTTAGCAATAACAATACAATCGGGAATAGTAGTGGGTCGAATAGAACTGGAAAGATTGCAGAAGTGTCCGCTACAAAAGCTAGCCAAAGGCCTTATTCCAACCTAGGAAAGTCATTGTCTTGGGTATTGGATAGACTAAGCAAAAAAGGGAACCTTAACCATTACCCTCAAGGCAGATGAAAAGTTAAGGATTGCCCCATCAAAGAAAGGATCAATATTGTGCATACCATTAACACACTGGACATCTGACTGATTATTATCATAGCTTGAGGAATAATATTCAAGATTTGATAAACAACAAGCAGATTTTAGATCCTGAGAAGAGAGATAAGAAGAAGAATAGAGGTTACAATATTGTTCCACCTCCGGTATTTATGATTGGATCTAGCTTACATGAGTGGTATGTGATGAAATACCTATATGAGAATGAGTACTTGGCTGTTACTCACTCCACCCCTAAAGTAACAGCGCCAATTGAAGAAAATTGACTAGTTTTTATGATTGATTATTGGGACACTCCTACAGAGAGTGAATATAAAGGGGCTTCAGTGCCTATTGATATCTGGATTTTAGCCAATGAATGTGAGAAAGAGATCAATGAAGAGAAAAAAAGTTAAGAAGATCATAAGGAGTGGAATGGTAGCCTCGGAGATTGAAAAGTAGTCAACTTCTGCTGTACTACCTGTAGAAAAACAGATTAAAAATGATTAGATAATCAAACAGCTGAAGAAGATACAGGCTCAGATTGGTATTTGGGACTTATTGAGGTAGTCTCCTTGCATAGATGAAAGTTGGTAGAGGCTTTAAGTGAGTATACTATTGTTATCTCTAATTCTCCCTTTAATTTGCTGGACTTGGTTAGAGGAGGAATTGGTGACAATGTGGTATACTCCTATGCTAACTTGCCTACAAAGGAAAGGAATTATAATCATCCTCTCTACATCCAGGCCCAGATTAATGGTAAGCACACAACTTGTGTGATGGTGGATGATAATTTCTCAATTAATGTGTGCCCTTTGGTGCTAATTCCAGCTTTTGGGTTGAACGAGAGCATGCTGAGTAAGTCCGACCTGACTATCTCTACTTATGACAATTTTAAGAGGCAAACTACTAGTGCTTTCAAAGCTACAGTGAAAATGATTCCGATTGAGGCTGAAGTTAAGTTTGTGGTGCTCCCTATTCCAGCTAATTTCTTTGTGCTTCTTGGAAGACTATCGTTTCACAAGTTGGGAGGAGTGCCATCCATATTACATTAGATGATTACGATCCCTCACGATGGTCAGGTGGTCACTATCAAAGCTATAAGGGAAAACCAAGTATCTGAGCTTTAGATAGCCAAACAGCCCTTCAGTGAGTTTCATGTGTCAGTCATCAGCGATGAAGAGAATGAGGATAGCTTCCCTGACTGTCCTCAAGTGGTTAACATGATGAAGAAGATGAACTTCCTGCCTGGTGCTAATTTGTGTAAGAACTCTTAGGGGCTTTTGTAACACCCCAAGAATCGTCGATCATGTGAATAGTACTTCCTGAGGTGAATAGTGCCACCCGGGCCCATAAAATTTTTTCTTCACCATTGGAAAGTATTATTCATAACAAATTTAGTGTTATAATTTGGGCTGAAATTGAGGTCAAATAGGTCTCCAAAAGGGAAAATAAAATAATTAACGGGACCAATATAGTTAACTGAGAATTTTGACTGGCTTAAAAATATTTTTTGGACTTCATAAAATTATTATGATTGCACCAATAGACTATAAATTATGTATATGAATTTTTGGAATGATAAAATGAATTTTTTAAAGACTTTAAAAAATTAGCTTTCGGACTGATTAAAATTTACATTCGGGGCTGGTTTGATATCGAAACAACCTCGGATTGATCCAAAATTTTAAGCATGACCTAATTAATATTTTTAGGAATTTTTGGTATAATTTTTATCAAAAATTGACAACTAAAAGTGTATTGATCAATTAAATGGTGACATATGGCATTAGACCCACCTAGAACTTAATTTCTTTTGTCCTAAAGTGGGTGTATCATTAATTGTGGCAAAAGAGATTTTTATCTCTTTGTTTTGGCCGGTCAAAGACCATTTCTTTTCCTTTTTGCCGTGGCTTCATCCTCTTCTTCTTTTTCTTCTTCTTCTTCTTCTTCCTCTTCTTCTTCTTCTTCTTCTTCTTCTTCTTCTTCTTCTTCTTTATTTTTCTTTGTTTGCTAAGCTAAATTTCTAAAATTTCTTAACTATAATCTCAATTAAATTATTTTATCTTGCTTTCCTTCACCTTTGGTTGCTATGGGTGGTCAAAGAAGGTGAATAAAGTCTAATTCTTCAAGCGGATAAATTGGTGAGTTGGGAAAAAATTAGTTTTATTTGATAATTAGAGTAATTAAGTGTTAATTATAGTATTGTGAGTATTATTTGAGCAAAAATTTGACTTAATCTATGGTGATTTTGGCTATGAATTTACTGCTAATAGAAGAGCAAGGAGAGGAAAGCAAATCAACCAAAAATAAAGGGAAAGAAAAGTTGTTGAGTGATTTGGTAAGTGAATAATTTTAAACCCTTTAATTTCACAATATATATGTTGTATATATAATTAGAAAAAAAATAGGTTAATTATTAATATGAATTAATTATGAAATTGGACTTAGAATTATGCAATTAGAAGATAAATTAGTGAAATTATGGTATTTAATTAAAATTTAGACAAGTTTAATTTTAGGAAAATTTCGGTTATTTAATAAAAAAAAATTAGGGACTAAAATATAATTTTTTTATTAAATTGAAATAATTGAAAAATATATGGTTTTATGTTTATTGTGATTAAATTGAGTAGAAAATATAATTTATAAGGAAATTGGAATAAGGTAACCGAATAGGGACCTTAAGAAAATTTATGAAATTTTGAGATATAAATCGGAATAAATGCAAAATAGAATATATTTAATCTATATGACATATAAGGAGCATGTATAGGAAAAGAAAGTAATAAATAAAATAATTGTAATGGAATTGTATGATTTTAATTGAAAAACCGGTATATTTGAAATACTGAGACTGTTTTTAATAATGTAGACTAATTATTATCATGAATCGGTAATGATGCATTATTGTAAATTGTATTAAATTGTAATTGTATTTTGCCCTTAGTATTATGTGTGAAATCATAAATTAAGATGTACATGGCTAGCCATAGGGATATTTCTGTAACCGTGGTAGCAAGTCATGGTGACTTGCATAGTGATAACCTTGAATGGTTCCACGTCTGTATTGGAGTGTTTGGGGAAAATGAAAAAAAGAAAAAGAAAGAAAAAAATAATATGTGTATAATTGATACTACCGGAGTACTGGGACCTATAGGGTCCGTAGTTCTGCTAATCCTAATTAGTGATATATTTCCATGCTATACTAGGGGAAAGAAAATTAAAATATTGTATTGACTAAAGTATAAAAAGATACTGTATGAGTAAAAATGTAAAACTTGAAAAGCGAGAATAACTACTGTTGGGACAAAAGCATACTGAAAAATAAGGATAAAAGCCTAAAAGAACTTATAAACAAAGAAATTAGGACAAAAGTGCATATTTGAAACTTTAGGGACTAAAGTGAAAATTTATCCCTGTAGTGAAAAATTCAAGTTTAAAGTGAAAAAAATTGAGAATAAAACTTGAAAAACTATAATTGAGAACGAATTTCTCAATCAAGGGTAAAATAGTAATTTTATCAATAAAAGTGAAATTTAGAAATTAATGGAAAAATTTTGTATTATAATGAAATTAACTGATGAAAAAAAAACAGATAATGAAATACAATTATAAAGAATATGTGAATGAACTGTAGTGAAATTATGGGGTTTTAAGTATATGTTCAACACCAAGTACTTTTGTACTTAGCGTATGATTTTGTACTGCACGCAGGAGACAGAGACTGAGTTCGTGCTGGAAGGGAATCAATGTTAGAAGTATCTAGTATTTTTGTAGTTTTGTTTAGCATGTACGTATAGATGTTGCCTTGTAGGATAACATGGCTAGTTTTTGGACTGTGTATAGTTTTGGACTTATATATATCTGTTATGTACTGTAGATAAGTAGATGGGTTAAGCACAAGAATTGTATTGTATATATGTATGGTTATGTGTAAAATTTTGGAAATGACTATTGTTCTGTGCTTGGCTGATCTTGTGGAGTATTTATATAGATTATGGTGGTTGGGTTGGATGTTTGTAAACATTTTAGGAGTATTTTATAGCTATTACAGGAAGACAAAATTTGGGTTTCAACCGTTATGTTGCCCGAATTTATATAAATTAATTGTTAAGATATTTTAGAATGTGGGACCCATAACTTAATGGTTAAAATATTGAATGTTACCGATGGATAATTTAATAATAATTTATGGACCACCGCAGTGTAGTGTGACACCGGTATTCGGACCAATGTTCGGCTTTCGGGTGTTACCTTTAGTGGTATCAGAGCTGGTTTAGGCGGTCCTAAGGTCGAAGAAATGAAGAGTTAAGTTTGATTGAGTGATTGGATTCTTTATGTATGCACATGCCATGAACTGAGATGTTTTGATTATAAGGTGATTTTATTGGAGAAATTGATGTTTATCTATTCCCTGTATCTATTTTGTAGTGTAAAGATGGCCTCTGTATCTCCGGTGGGCACTGAGGCTGATGATAGAGAAAGTGAAGCCTCTCTGAATGCGAGTGATGCAGAGTTACAGGATCATGGCCAGCCTGCTCCACCGCCTGCTATACTAGTTCCATCACCTGTTGCACCTCAGGAATTCATGCAAATGATGGCAGATTTATTATACCAGAGGATGCAGGCTCCTCCTGCACCTCAGCCACAGCAGCCACCTCCACCCCTACCTAGGAGGTCTATTCTAGAGCAGTTGAAGAAACTGGGGGTAGAGGATTTCTTTGGCAGGGATTAGACTACAGCTGTGGAAGCTGAGGAGTGGTTGGATAGGTTAAAGAGATTATTTCAGATCACTCATAGTTCACCAGAGGAGATGCTTGAGGGGGCAATTACATTATTTCAGGGATCGACTTTCACTTGGTGGGAGATAGTCCGATGGTATACCCCCATTGAGCAGGTGACCTGGGATTTCTTTTTATAGTAGTTTGGAAATAAATATGTTGGGAAAGTGCATCAGAGGGCTATGAAGAGTGCTTTTTGGAGATTGAGACAAGAGAACAGATCTGTACAAGAATATGAGCGAGAGTTTGAGCGTCTTTTGGCTTATATGAAAGATTATAATTTGAATTAGCGAAAGACATGTCAGTTATTTGAGCAGGGTTTCCATAATGAGATCAGGGAGTCCATTGTAGCTCAAGAGTATGTGGATATAGGATCCCTTGTACTTCCAGCTTCTCGAGTTGAGTCCATTCAGACTGATAAGGCCAGTAGACAAGCTAGATCTCAGCAAAAAAGAAGACCATCCCAGTTTGGCGGCCTTAGTGGTTCTGGAAAGAATCCACGAAATCCTTCTTCATAGATACCAGATGTACCTCCAGTGTTTACTCAGAGTCAGAGATCGACTGCCAGGATAGGTACCCCAGCTCAGTCTGTAGTTAGCCCACCTAGAGATACTGGTATTGATAGAGGAGCAGGGATACCTATATGTGATTTTTGTGGTAGGAGACACCCAGGAGAGTGTTGGAGGTGTACTGGAGCTTGCCTCAGATGTGGATCAAGAGACCATGTGGTGAGAGATTGTCCGAAAGCTCGGACAGTTATATCTAGACCTCAGGTAGCTGGGTCTGAAGCCACAGCACAGAGAGGTAAAGGCAGAGGGTCAGCCTCAGGATCATTTGCTAGTAAAGGAGCTAGACGGAGCCAGAGTGTAGCAAAGAGTCGACCTGAAATCCTTAATTATGCTGTGAGAGCCATAGAGGATCAGGATGCACCTAACATCATTGTTGGTAAATTTTCTCTCTTGGTACTTCTATCTATGCTTTGGTAGACCCTGGGTCGACACATTCTTATATTAGCAATGAGATTGTATAGGGGAAAGGGTTAATTATTTCACAGCTTGAGCATGATATTCAAGTTAGTAATCCTTTAAGACACAGTGTGATAGTTGATACAGTATACAGAGATTGCCCTATCAATATTTGACAATGTACCTTTCTTGTTGATCTGATAGCCCTTCCTTTTCGAGAATTTGATGTTATTCTAGGTATGGATTGGCTTTATGCTCACCGGGCGATAGTAGATTATTGGTTAAAGCAAATCACCTTGATGACCCGAGATGGAACAAAAATAACTGTAGATGGGGAATGGTCATATTTCTTATCAAATGTGATTTCAACTACTGCAACACATTGGTTGATAAGAAAAGGGTGTGCAGCATATTAAGCTTATGTGATTGAAACTGGGAAGGAGGGATTGTGTATCAGTGACATTCCTACAGTTTGTGACTTCCCAGATGTTTTTTCGGATGAATTTCCTGGTCTGCCACCAAACAGAGAAGTAGAATTCTCTATTGAGGTGATGTATGGTAATGCACCTATCTATATAGCTCCATACAGAATGGCACCTACTGAGTTGAAAGAACTTAAAGTTCAGTTGTAGGAGTTATTAGAAAAAGGATTTATTAGGCCTAGTGTTTTGCCTTGGGGTGCACCAGTACTATTTATAAAGAAGAAGGATGGATCCTTGCGGTTATGCATCGATTATAGGCAGTTGAATAAAGTTAATATCAAGAATAAATATCCACTACCTCGCATTGATAACTTGTTTGACCAGCTGAAAGGTGTAGGGATGTTCTCTAAGATTGTTTTGTGATCGGGATACTACCAATTGGGAGTTAGGGAGGCTGATGTGCATAAGACAGCTTTCCATACCAGATATGGACACTATGAGTTCCTAGTGATGCCGTTTGGATTGACAAATGCACCAGTGGCTTTTATGGATCTCATGAACTGGATTTTTCACCTATACTTGGACCAGTTTGTGGTAGTCTTCATAGATGATATTCTGGTGTATTCTAAGATTCTTGAAGAACATGACAGACATCTCAGGATAGTACTTTAGACTCTAAAGGATCGGCAACTGTATGCAAAGCTTAATAAGTGTGAGTTTTGGCTTTAGGAAGTTGCATTCTTGGGACATATAGTGTCTGTACAGGGAATATCAATGGATCCCAAGAAAGTACAGGCGATATTAGAGTGGAAAACTCCTGAAAATGTGACAGAAGTTAGAAGTTTTCTGGGTCTGGCTAGTTATTATAGAAGGTTTGTAAAGGGGTTTTCTACCATTACTACTCTTTTGACCCGATTACTTCAAAAGAATGTTAGATTTGTATGGTCAGAAAAGTGTCAAGAGAGTTTTGAGCAATTAAAGAAGATGTTAACTGAAGCACCTGTTTTGACCCAACCAGTGTCAGGAAAAGATTTTATAATTTATAGCGACGCTTCTAGAAATGGGTTAGGTTGTGTCTTGATGCAGGAGGGTAAAGTGGTTGCTTATGCTTCCAGGCTGAAGACTCATAAGGGGAATTATCCCACTCATGATTTGGAATTGGCAGTAATTGTATTTGCATTGAAAATTTGGAGGCATTATCTTTTTGGTGAAAAATATTTTATCTTCACCGACCACAAGAGTTTAAAATACCTGCCGACATAGAGGGAAATTAACTTGAGACAGAGGCGTTGGCTAGAGTTGATTAAAGATTATAACTGTTACATCGACTACCATCCGAGTAAAGCCAATGTGGTAGCTGATACACTCAGTAGGAAATATATGGTAGGTAATAAGTTAATTAAATATTTTATATATTTACCTTCCATATAGTATAAATGGTAACTGAGTGATGTTATGTAACAACTTTAAGAGCCATAAGTGTGAGTTTGTCCCTGACGGTTGATGGAGCACTTCTAGCTGAATTACAACTTAAGCCAAACTTGTTACAACAAGTAAAAGCCATTCAGCTACATGATAAGAGGTTGGCTAAGGCTATGATGAATATCAATGAAAGTAGGGATATTGAGTTCACTTTAGCTCCAGATGATAGCTTATATTTCAGGGAAAGACTGTGTGTACCTACTAATGAAGAGTTAAAGAAAAAGATTTTGACTGAGGCACATAGTAGCAGTTATGCAATGCATCCGGGTAGTACTAAAATGTACCAGAATTTGAAGACTCATTACTGGTGGCCTGGGATGAAGAGGGAGATTGCAGAGTTTGTGTCTAAGTGTTTGATTTGTCGACAAGTTAAGGCTGAGCATCAGGTTCCTTCTGGATTACTTCAACCTATTTTTGTACCGAAATGGAAATGGGATATGATTACCATGGATTTTGTATTGGGTTTGCCACTCACCAGACATCAGCATGATACTGTTTGGGTGATAGTCGATAGACTGACTAAATCTGCCCACTTTCTGCCTGTGAGATTAGACTTTTCTCTGGTGAGATTAGCTGAGATTTACATTAATGAAATTATTCGACTGCCTGGTGTTCTTATGTTCATAATTTTAGATCGAGATCCCCGATTTACCGCTAGATTCTGGGAGAGACTACAAACATCATTGGGCACCAGATTACATTTTAGTACAACTTTTCACCCACAAATGGATGGACAGTCTGAAAGAGTTATATAAGTGCTTGAGGATATATTGAGATGTTGTGTTCTAGATTTTGGTGGCAATTGGGAAAAATATCTCCCTTTAGCAAAATTTGCATACAACAATAGTTATCAATCTAGTATCAAAATAGCACCATATGAAGCACTGTATGGGAGGAGATGTAGGACTCCATTATGCTGGACCGAGCTTAGTGAGAATAAATTAGTCAGACCTGATCTGATTAAAGAAACCAAAGATAAGGTCCGATTGATTAGAGATAATTTGAAGGCAGCAGCTGATAGACAGAAATCCTATGCTGACTTGAAGAGAAAAGATATTGAGTATCAAGTGGGTGAGAAAGTATTCTTGAAAGTATCTCCGTGGAGGAAGATTGTGAGGTTTGGTAGGAAAGAAAAGTTGAGTTCCAGATTTATAGGCCCTTATGAGATTTTAGAAAGAATAGGACCGGTGGCTTATAGATTGGATTTACCAGTAGAGTTATAAAAGATCCATGATGTGTTTCACGTGTCTATGCTCAGGAAATATCGATCAGATCCATCGCATGTGATCACAATATGGGACATTCAACTGAAATAAAATTTATCTTATAATGAGGAACCGATGAGAATTTTAGATAGAGAAGTAAAATAGTTGAGAAATAAGAAGATACCGCTGGTTAAAGTACTTTGGACTTGCCATAATGTTGAGGAAGTGAATTGGGAACCAGAAAAGACTATACGACAGTAGTATCCGCAACTATTTTCACCAAGTAAATTTCAAGGACGAAATTTTTTTTATTAGGGAAAAAATGTAACACCCCAAGAATCTCCGATCACTTGAATAGTACTTTTCGAAGTGAATAGTGCCATCTGGGGCCAATCGGACCCATAAAATTTTTTTCTTCGCCATTGTGAAAGTATTATTCATAATGAATCTAGTGTTATAATTTGGGCTGAAATTGAGGTCAAAGTAGGTCTCCAAAAGGGAAAAATAAAATAATTAACGGGACCGATATAGTTGACTGGGAACTTTGACTGGCTTAAAAAAATATTGCCTGGACTTCATAAAATTATTCCGATTGCACCAATTGACTAGAAATTATGTATATGAATTTTTGGAATGATAAAATGAATTTTTTGAAGACTTTAAAAATTTTGCTTTCGGACTGACTTAAAATTTACATTCGGGGCTGGTTTGATATTGAAACGACCTCAAATTGACCCAAATTTTAAGCATGACCTAATTAACATTTTTAGAAATTTTTGGTATAATTTTTATCAAAAATTGAAAAACTAAAAGTGTATTGGCCAATTAAATAGTGACATATGGCATTAGAACCCACTTAGAACTTAAATTTCTTTTGTCTAAAGTGGGTGTATCATTAATTGCGGCAAAAGAGATTTTTATCTCTTTGTTTTGGCCAATCAAAGACCATTTCTTTTCCTTTTTGTCGTGGCTTCATCCTCCTCCTCTTCTTCCTCTTCTTTTTCTTCTTCTTCTTCTTCTTCTTCTTCTTCTTCTTTTTCTTCTTCTTCATTTTTCTTTATTTTCTAAGCTAAATTTCTAAAATTTCTCAACTATAATCTCAATTAAATTATTTTATCTTGCTTTCCTTCACCTTTGGTTGCTATGGGTGGTGAAAGAAGGTGAATAAAGTCTAATTCTTCAAGTGGATTAAATTGGTGAGTTGGGAAAATATAATTTTTATTTGATAATTAGAGTAATTAAGTGTTAATTATAGTATTGTGAGTATTATTTGAGCAAAAATTTGACTTAATCTATGGTGACTTTGGCCATGAATTTACTGCCAATAGAAGAGCAAGGAGAGGGAAGCAAATCAACAAAAATAAAGGAAAAGATAAAGTTGTTGAGTGATTTGGTAAGTGAATAATTTTAAACCCTTTAATTTCACAATATATATATTTGTATATATAATTAGAAAAAAAAATTAGGTTAATTATTAATATGAATTAATTATGAAATTGGACTTGAAATTATGCAATTAGAAGATAAATTAGTGAAATTATGGTATTTAATTAAAATTTAGACAAGTTTAATTTTAGGAAAATTTTGATTATTTAATAAAAAAATTAGGGACTAAATGTAATTTTTCGGATTAAATTGAAATAATTGAAAATACTATGGTTTTTATGTTTATTGTGATTAAATTGAGTAGAAAATATAACTTTATAAGGAAATTTGGAATAAGGTAACCGAATAGGGACCTTAAGAAAATTTATGAAATTTTGAGATATAAATCGGAATAAATGCAAAAAAGAATATAGTTAATCTATATGACATGTAAGGAGCATGTATAAGAAAAGAAAGTAATAAATAAAATAAATAAATAAAATAATCGTAATGGAATTGTATGATTTTAATTAAAAAACTGGTATATTTGAAATTCTGAGACTGTTTTTAATAATATAGACTAACTATTACTATGAATCGATAATGATGCATTATTGTAAATTGTATTAAATTGTAATTGTATTTTGCCCTTAGTATTATGTGTGAAATCATAAATTAGATTGTACATGGCTAGCCATAGAGACATTTCTATAACCGCTGGTAGCAAGTCATGGTGACTCTTGCATAGTGGTAACCTTGATATGGTTCCACGTCTGTATTGGAGTGTTTAGGAAAAGATGAAAAAAGAAAAAGAAAGGAAAAAAAAATAATATGTGTGTAATTAATACTATCCGAGTACTGGGACCTATAGGGTTCGTAGTTCCGTTCATCTTAATTAGTGATATATTTCCATGCTATACTAGGGGCAAGAAAATTAAAATATCATATTGACTAAGTCAGTATAGAAAAGATATTGTATGAGTAAAAATGTAAAACTTGAAAAGCGAGAATAACTACTGTTGGGACAAAAGCATTCTGAAAAATAAGGATAAAAGCCTAAAAGAACTGATAAACAAAGAAATTAGGACAAAAGTGCATATTTGAAACTTTAGGGACTAAAGTGAAAATTTATCCCTATAGTGAAAAATTCAAGTTTAAAGTGAAAAAATTTGTGAATAAAACTTGAAAAACTATAATTGAGAACGAATTGTCTCAAGCAAGGGTAAAATAGTAATTTTGTCAATAAAAGTGAAAATTTAGAAATTAATGGAAAAATTTTTATTATAATGAAAATTAACTGATGAAAAAAAAATAAATAATGAAATACAATTATAAAGAATATGCGAATGAACTTGTAGTGAAATTCTGGGGTTTTAAGTTATGTTCACCACTAAGTATTTTTGTACTTAGCATGTGATTTTGTACTTCACGCAGGAGACAGAAACTGAGTTCGTGCTGGAAGGGAATCAATGTTAGAAGGATTCGGTATTTTGTGGTTTTGTTTAGCATGTACATATAGATATTGCCTTGTAGGACAACATGACTAGCTTTTGGACTGTGTATAGTTTTGGACTTATATATATCTGTTATGTACTGTAGATAAGTAGATGGGTTAAGCACAAGAATTGTATTGTATTATATGTATGGTTATGTGTAAAATTTTGGAAATGACTTGTTCTATGCTTGGCTGATCTTGTGGAGTATTTATATAGATTGTGGAGGTTGGGTTAGATGTTTGTAAACATTTTGGGAGTGTTTTGTAGCTTTTGCAGGAAGGCATAATTTGGGTTTCAGCTGTTATGCTGCCCAAATTTCTATAGATTAATTGATAAGATATTTTAGAATGTGGAACCCATAACTTAATAGTTAAAATATTGAATATTACTGATGGATAATTTAATAATAATTTATGGACCACCGCAGTGTAGTGTGACACCAGTATTCGGACCAATATTCGGCTATCAGGTGTTACACAGCCTCAGACTTTTTATTACTGTTAAGGGTTGGAAGGATAAAAAAGGGTTAGAATTTGCAGGTTTCAGTAAGAAAGATAAAGAGAAAAGAAGTGATGAAAGGGATTCATCACATTTCCCAAAGTTTTATGCCGGCTTTGAGTCTTTACATTTATTGTGAAAAGAATGAGCCTCAGATGATAAGGGGTGAGCTAGTATCGGGAGTTAAGCTATTCAATGATATCTTCGATAGGGAATGAGGAATTATCAAGCAAATCAAGGGTTTTTTGGTATGAGAAGATTCTCTCTCACACCATTCTGCTTAGGATAAAGAAGTACAAGAGAAGGTTATGATAGAAAAATTGCTACCCAGCTAAAAGGCAAAGAGAAGATAAAACTTAAAGACCCATCCAAGGTTGATCTAGAGGCTAGAGAGACATCTAATACTGACAAGATTGAAGAAGATACTTTTATAGATTATCATTTATGTTTCTGAGCTTTTTTGATGAGAGCAATATTTGCTCTTTTGATTATATTAATGAGATGAACAATTATGCTTACTTGTATGATGTTTTTTTTTAATTTCAATATGCATGATTATGATCATAAACCATTCATATTTGACATTAACTAAAAAGAATATATATTCATTTAATCTCAAAACAAAAGAAAATCCAAAAGAAATTTTATTGGCATCAGATATAACTCTGAAGAGAGATAAAAATTTGAGAGAATATTGAAAAATATGAAAAATCTTTGCTTGGACCTATGAAGATATGTCAAAAATAGATCGAGAAGTTGTTGAACATACCATCCCAAAATATCCTGGGTACAAACCAGTTAAGCAAAAACTTAGGAGGCTTAGGCCAGAATGGACTGAGAAGGTTAAAAATGAGGTCAGGAAGCAAATAGAGGCTAAGTTCTTAGTGAAAGTTTAGTACCCTACATGGTTAGCGAACGTAGTCCTTGTGGCAAAGAAGGATGGAAAGAGTTAGGGTTTGTATAGATTATAGGAATCTGAACAAAGCTTTTCCTAAGGATGATTTTTCCTGCCTCACATAGATGTTTTGGTCAATAGTGCAGCCGCTTGTACCCATGTATAGTTTTATGGATGGATATGTTGGGTATAACTAGATTTTAAACAAAATAGTGGATAAGATCAAGACGGGTTTCATAGCCGAATGGGGGATATATGCTTACAGAGTCATGCTCTTTTGGGCTTAAAAATGCAAGTGCTACCTATCAAAGGATGGCAACTAAGATATTAGATTACTTGATTCATAAGGAAGTAGAGGTATATATGGATGACATAATGATCAAGTCAGTTACCCAAAAAGGTCATTTTAAGGCATTAGAGAAATTTTTCTAGAGGATTGACAAGTACAACCTTCATATCAACTTGAAGAAATATATCTTTGAAGTTACATCTGGAAAGCTTTTAGGGCATGTAGTGAGCCGAAGAGGTATAAAAGTAGACCCTGACAAAGTAAGAGCCATTAGGGAGATGCCAATTCTTCAAAAGGAAGATTAGAGGATTTCTAAGGAGCATTCAAACATAAGCAAGTTCATAGCTAAGTTGATGTCGATCTGTGAATTGATATTCAAGTTGCTCAAGAAGGATTAGCCAGTGGTCTGGAACGAGGATTGTTATAAAGTGTTTGATACCATCAGGAAATATTTACTACATCGACTAGTGTTAAGATTACCTCAGGTAGGTAAATCCCTAATTTTGTATCTGGCCATAGAAGATAGTTTAGTAGGGCAATGATGGCTTAAGAAGATGATTTCGGCTTTGAGTATACAGTGTACTATTTCAGCAAGAAGTTTCTCCCCTATTAGGCAAAGTTCATAGAAGTCGAAAAAACTTATTTGGCAATCATATAGGTATCAAATAAATTAAGAGATTACTTTTATTCCTACAGAATACAAAGTTGTGGCCAAAGCAAGATCAGTTTAGATATTTGCAAAAAGCTCCTTCGTTGTTAGGAAAGATGGGGAGGTGGTTGATCCTCTTGTAAGAGTTTGTCATAAAGTACATTACTAAGAAAACCATTAATGGAAGAGTGATAGCAAGAGTTCTTAGCCGATCAGTTGTTGGAGGGTAAAGAGATAACTTATGAATTCCCAATGAAAACATTACGGCCATAACGGTGCAGGATCAGCAGATGTACTTTGACGAAGTTATAAATAGTAAAGAAGCAGAAGTATGAGTAATCTTGGTTACCCCAGAAGGAGAAAAGATGCCATTAGCTAAGAAGCTAAGATACAAAGCCATGAACAATGAAGCAGAAGTAAGAAGCTTGCATTTTCGAGTTAGAAGCCTCACTAGTTATAGGAGCAACAATCTGCAAAAATATTTGGAGATTCATCTCTAGTAGTTTACCAAGTAAGAGGTGAATGATCAATGAAGGAAGAGCAACTACTGCCCTATCTCAGATGTCAAAAGATTTTGAGCAGTCAATTTAAGGTTTGTACTTTTGAACACTTATCCAGAGAAAAAAAACTAGTTAGCAAAATGATTTAGCTACCTTGGTGTCAATATGGGATAATATGAAAAGAGTAATTATGAAGCCTATATTGATCTCGAGGTCTGAGAAACCGTGCTTTAAAAAGGAGCAAATCATAGATACTGAATTCGAAGATGGAAAACCTTGCTACTATGTCATTTAGAATTATTTGGAAAAGTCAGCATTCTCCCAAAGAAGCAACTAAAAAGGTTCAGAGATTGATTTATAAGCTATCCATCAATTCATCATCGTAGGAGGAGTACTCTACAAGAGACATCCTGATGGGATTCAATTGAGATGTCTAGATGAAAAGGAAGCCATGAAGGTCATGGAAGAGGTACATATGGGAGGTATATAGAGTCCACATAAATGGTTTATCCTTAGGTAAGAAGATTATTACGTTAATAATTTTTTTTGGCTCACAATAGACATTGATTATTTTAAGTATGTTAAAGAATATCAGGTATGCCAACAGTATGCAAACCTAAGGCATTTGCCCATTTCTAAGTTGTGTAACCTTACATCATTATGGACTTTCATTGCATGAGGAGTAAACATTATGGGAATGATCTATCTATCTGCTTCAAATGGACACAGATTCATCATAGTGGCCATTGATTATTTCACCAAGTGGGTGGAAGAAAAATCTTTCAAGAGAGTAGAAGTTAGAGACATGGCTAAATTCATTGAGAATAATTTGATATGCATATATAACTTGCCTCATCATAT